>JXSR01S037502.1:24265-35243 GCA_000969725.1 Ophiothrix spiculata
CTGTTGTAGGCTTTTACACCTTGGAGATCATTACTCTGAAAAGGAAAAATGTTGATGAGACTTAAATCATGTTCTTACATCTTTTGAAGTTACTTTAATTATTTTTTTTTCTTGTTTAACACCACATTTGTTTATATATTTTTAAAGTTTATTAACTGTAGCCAGGTCTACTATCAAACCCCACTCATTGAGCCATGTGACTCTTGTGGTGTTAGCGAATCCTGGCTGTACATTTACTATTGCATCCATTTTACACCCAATAGCTATGGAAGATTAGCCTAATGGAATCTAGCAGAATGCAGTTATTTTGTAAAAATATCAAACTGTGAGATTTTAATGTAATATTTTGTTCAAGGTAACCAATTACAGTCAGAATATTAGATTATTTGAACATACAAACATGCTTACATAGCAGGAATATCTTGAAATAGATATTATCATAAAATTCAGAAATGTTTTAAAAATAGATATCATAAAAATTAAAAGCTGTGTAAACATACTAAAGGCAATTTAATATTTTCACTACTCATCTAAACAAACATGCTAAAAAAAATAAAAGTATGTTCTTAGAAATGTATTAAAATTACGCAAACACAGAGAAAGCTTTTTTGGCAAGAATATATATGGATATTGGAAGCTGTGTAACATGTACTTTTCGACCTTGAGTTTGCATTAGATCTCCTGAAATGCCAATTTTAAAAATTCAACCATAGAGGGCAGTATTTATCGTTGTAGACAACGATAATTACAACTAAAAGGTTATCTAAATATTTTGACAGATAGGGGTTGAATTTGACAATGAAATTTTCCATACTGTCATTATTACCGCTAATACATCAAATGATGCAAAAATTTCAAAATACGTGGGGAACAGTTTGGGGATGATGTTGAACTTGTCCAATGCCCCTTTAAAAAGAAATTGTGTATAGACATTCTTCAATGTTATGTTAGGAAGGAAATAACACTTGCAAGAAAGGTGTGGCTATCTCCACACAAGAAATATAACAACAAATTGAGTCCAACCTATCTATTAAGAGAGATGCAACTGCGACCTCTGCAAATACAGACGTCCTCTTTAGCCCTTATGCAATGCTAATCTGAGGGATAACATAGACAAGTTCATTATACTCACAGGAGCAACATACGCAGCATGGTCGCCACCAAACTCTTTGTAGTGATCACGCACATCAAACCCGAGACTGAAGAAGATGTTATTCCAAATAAACATCTGCATTCTGAACAAAGGAAAAAATGATTTCGATCATAAATTTGTCCGGAAATAAACAAGTTAACAAATGAACTTATCACTTATGAATACATTTAAAAATCAATGCCTTTAAAACTTCATTTGAAAAAAGACAAAAACTGAATAACAGGATTATGGAAATTAAGTTTACCAGGAGTGTTATGAATTTGTATTATTGATAGCATTGTGTTTTACAAGTCCAACATTTTACTCGTGATCAGACGGTTTTGTCTTCCAACGGAAGACTTCATCAGTAACATAAAAGTTGCTTCTTCAAACAAATTATTGCGAGAGTACTAAAAATATCACTAAGTCCAGGCACCTTAGTTTCAGGGGACTCACTTGGGAGTGAGCCACTCCCTCAAACTAAATTAATTTTCAATCTTCTAGTGTTTTTACTTACTTCGAGTCGTCTCCAGGATTGATGGCCATAACATTGCCATCAATTACAGCTATAGCACCCCTTGATGCCACAGCCACACAGTTGCTGTGCACCTTGAATACCGCCCCTCCCTCTGTTATCTCTCAGAGAAGATTCTTTCTTAAGAACCCACCCCCACTTACTTGGAGTCATCTCCAGGATTGATGGCCATAACATTGCCATCGATAACAGCCATAGCACCCCTTGATGCGGCGGCCACAAAGTCGCTGTGCACCTTGAATACCGCCCTCTCCCTCAGCAATCTCTCGGGAAGATTCTTCCTTGGAAGCTCTCGGGTGGTTTGGATCTCTTCATTCCAGTCTCTTGTCTGTAGAAAAACAAAGACATTAGAGTTAATAGTAATCATAGGTTATGAACAGTGGCAGATTCATGCAATGAAAGTTTCAAGGTCAGGGATAAAATGAAAAAGAATTAAGAGTTCACTTTTTAATGCAGAGATGCCAGTCAGTGTTACCAAAATTTCCTGAAATGCTTGTAAATTTCCTGAAAGTAGGTATATTCCTATTCTTTTTTACAGGATAAACTAAGCAAAATTTCCTGAAATCAGGAAATTTCCTGAAAACTGACATCTCTGTTAATGAATTCTTGCAAACTTCTAACTCTGACAGATACTGCTATACACATTAACAAATGCATTGACTTTTGTAATGAAGAGAAGTATCATCCAGATGTTTTAGGTTATGATCTAAGTATCTGAGGGAAAACAGTATGAAATCTTCTAAAGATTAACAACTAGGTGAGGAAATAAAAGAAATTGCTGACATTTTTGCACCAGATAATTTCCCAAAGGAGAAAATTGGGGTCCTTGTACTTGTATTATGATGAATGATCTGTAAAATTTTAATGACAATACTGAAAACAAGAGTATGCAATTTATGGACTCTCTTAAATTTGCTTCCATCATGTTTATTACAGTACAAATGCACTTAGTAATTATTGTTGAACACCTGATTTCTTGATAAAAAGTAATACAAATGTAACACTTCATCAAAATGAGGCATATCTAACATCAATGCATGTAAAAGGCTATGGACTGTCGCAAGTGATATCGAAAACATTTATCTTTTAACTTAGACAACGTCTTCAAATAGTCAAATCATGAAAATAAACTATTCATATCAATCACAAAATATGGTGGCATATGAACATAGTATCACATTTTATTTAGGTTCACGTGATTAAATACTATCAATTCTATTTGTTCGGTAAACAGATAAAAATTCAAAGTGCATCAGTGTCACACAATAGCACTATGATTTGGCACTTCAGTGCAATCAAAATTTAGTTTGTCTAAAGTTGTAAAAACTATTAATATCAACCACATAATATTAATTGGCACTTTAATAAAACAATGGCTCAATATAGTATCACAGATCTTATCATAAGTGTATCAACTGAACTGATAAAAATATAATTTTATTAGAACGTGTGAGTGACTGATAGTGTACCAAATTTTTATGCATTTACACAAAGCTGGATTTATCTCTGTCATGGATGTTTTATGGGCTGTTGCAATAACCATTTTATAAATGCAATATCTACCGGAGCTCAATTTAAATGCTAAGACAA
Source organism: Ophiothrix spiculata (assembly GCA_000969725.1). Classification (NCBI taxonomy): domain Eukaryota; kingdom Metazoa; phylum Echinodermata; class Ophiuroidea; order Amphilepidida; family Ophiotrichidae; genus Ophiothrix; species Ophiothrix spiculata. Next base: position 27,523 of record JXSR01S037502.1, read on the forward strand.
ACCTGAATAGCTGGTATATCATTTATAGACACATCCACTCGTCCAATTCATTTAGTTGCCATCAAACAAACCCTTTAAATTATTATTTATCCTCACTCCAAAATTTTGAAAAATCATGATGCTCTATGATGACAAAGCATTGTCAAAGTATTTTGAAACATATCTGGCATGCTAGCATGAAATAGCTCAATGGTGAAGGCGATACAGAGACTTCCATTTGATAATGGCAGGGGCTCTATAGAAAGCTCTCCTGAAGTTCTTTAGTTGAGGAATTAGGGGAGCTATATGGAAATTGAGATGTAAATTGAGATGTAAATACCATGATGCAAGGCGCTCTATTAATTGAGCTCCCATAAAGCATTTCAAGGGGAGCAGGGTGGCTCAACAGAGCTCACTCTCCTGAAACGGAAGTCGCTGCGATGCATATTCAGAAAATCAGTAGTTGAATTGGAAAAGTGGATACAATATATTGTTTTGGTCCTTGCAGAACACGAAGACACATTACATTAACTTGAATACACATTTAATTTGCAAGGGGTATTTTAATGACATACTTCAGTCTGTAAAGGCCTACACCTATCAATAAATCATTAAGCTTTTTTCATCAAGACATACTGTTATGTGAACGTGAATTATTTGTTTTTGTTGATTAATTAATTATACAATTAGTGAAACTTAATTATTGAGATCTTTGATTGCCACAGAAAGGGACTTTTTCTGAGTGAATTTTATTTTGCAATTTCATGGTGATTTCCAATTCTCAAAATAGGCAATTGTTTGCATGAACCAATCAGATGCTAGATGGTGGAATTTCCATAATTAGATCATTAATCAGATCCTCTTTAGGACCAGCACTTTGGGAATTCCAATTGCTATTTAAGGTGTTTGTATTTACCTTGCATTGTTAATGTACTAGATGGGAAATTCCCAGTGTTTTATGACAACATGGGGAAATTTTTATGCAAATGTAAAAATTAATGAGCCCAAGGAAAGTGATTTTGGGCAGAAGTCAAATGGACTTTGTCGGCATTAGAACGATAGCTAAAACTTTGGAAGTGGAATTGAATTTGTTGGAGCAACTTGAGAACTGCTTGAGGAGTTTGATTATGTTGGACAGAGTTATGCCGCTGAGTGGAGTTTGGTAAATTTTAGATGGAGATTGGAGATAACAATAGTTGGAGTACAACGGATGGAGAATTAAAGACAAAATTTTATTTTAATATTTAATGTCCGAGTGGATTATGTGCGTTGGATCCAGCTTCTAAGCCAAGCAGAGCTTCTTTGTGATTGCTGGACTATAGATTGTCGTTGGAGTTTGCCTGGAACGCTTTGGAATTATTTTTGCCAAGTGGATATCCGGACTTGTGATTATAACTTTGTGCCATGGATTAATAATCCTATGTGAAATATCCTAGGATCGTGCGGATTTTGCAGTGATATCTCAGATATGTAAGTGAACAAGTGTGTAAAGAACTTAATTGATAATTATTAACTGTGCTTAAAGAAAGTACTTGCATTAAAAGTTTTTGTAAAGCATTCCAAATGTCAGTGTATTTATTTTGTTTTATTCAAGAACCTGTAAGGTGATTTTGGCCTTGGTCATTTTAAATCGTTGACCGTAACAATACTCAGTCAACTTTGAGCAACCAAGTATATTTCAGTATAGAGCAAATACTCTGCAAAAAAGTCCTATCTCCTTCAAAGTTCACCAAACATTATCAGTTTATAGTCTATCATGCAATCTTTAATAAACCCAGTGTCTTCAATCCCTCAAAGAGAAACTCATTTATTATTTACAACCAAATCAAAACAAACATCAGCTGGAGTTACACAAGCCACCATGAATCTGACACTGCTAATAGCCGCTGGCCAGAACCACTAATAGGTCACTTGCTTAACTAATTATAAAACAAAACTGTTATGTACACAGCTTGCATGATGACACAACAGCATCGTACATGAGGAGGAATACTATTAAACTGCGTGTTATCATTTCTAAGATCAAGATTCAAACCATTTTATTGAAAAAGGAGAAGCAATTTTGCTGTTTAAATAAAAAGAGTTATGAGATTTTAAATAAAGGTTTGCTTTAACAAAGGAACATTTGAAAATGATACTATGTTGGTCTCGAAATACTGGCCTTGCCCTTGAGCCAACCCCTAAACTTTAGTTTTACCAATATAGACCTTACCCTAACCTTAAGGCTAACCCTAAAACTAACCCTAGCAGTTTTAAAAGGACCTTTTAATCCATTTGCAATACTTAAAATATATTTGCATACATTATTTCATAAAATTCAGACATTCACACTTTCTTCAACAAGCAGTTTACCTACAATGTAAATGGGTCTTAAAAAATAAAACTCAAGCATTTTAGTCCGTATAGTATTTTACGAACTCTCTATTGTACTCTTATTCTTCCATATCTAAACTATGGACTGATAATTTGGGGTAGAACATGTAAAAGTTACCTTGACAAAATAATAAAACTTCAAAAATGGACGATAAGAACAATCACCAACTCCCATTTTAGATGTCATACTGCACCTTTGTTCCTCAAATCAAATCTCCTTAATGTCAACGACATGTATACAGTTGAACTGGGTGTTCTCATGTACAGATTTAGTACCAAGGATTTGCCAAGATCATTTAATGACTATTTCAAAAAGCATTCTGATATTCATAAGTATGGAATGAGACACATTAGCTGTTTTGATGTATTGTTTTTATATGGAAATAAATAAACTTAAACTTAAAATCTGATAATGAAGTCTCGCTTTTAAACCAAAAAACTGTTTTGCAATGGCAAGAACAAATAAATATCTACTTTATCCTCAGCTGGTAACATTTACAATGTAACATAACATCCTAATGCCACAGGGCAGATATTCATTACTGACAGCTATGAAGTCAATATTCACATGCACGTTTACTTAGTCTGATGATATTATCCACACATCTTGCATCATCTGCAGTAAGAGATTTTATGTTCTTGCAAATGGGCTATATCTTTTTCATTAAATCTAGACCTCCCCAGTAGATTTTGGAACAACAAAAACTTGGTGAGAGGTAATACAAATTCCATAACTGGAGAATTCAAACTCACACCTGCCAACCTGTATACACAAAATGTAAAGTTACCAATCCTCAAAAAGTACATTTCACACAAAAGAGTACCAACAAAATTAAGTAATTTCAACAATCAACAGAATTTATATCTAGTAAGATTTCATATGTGACAAATCTTTAAAACTGTACTAAATGAGATCAAATCTTACTACTCCCAACTCCTACTAATCTAAGTCTTGGTCACGAAATATCCAACATACAATTACTGCAACTTTTGAGAGATCTCAGTTTAAAATATCTGAATCTGCCTTTATCAAGTTTATGTTCAAGTGCAACATTTATCTTGGTGTGACGTTTGTCAAACTAATGGCATCAAAGAGAACTGTTAATGTGACACGTCATAATAGCCACAAGGCAGATAAAATACGCCACAAGGCTGATGAAAGACGTCACAAGCTAGCGTCAATGTACATGAAACTTTGCCACCCTGACGATAAACGTAGGCACTACACTGCATTTGATGTGTAACAGAATCATGTTGCCATAGGGCATACAATGTTTTCATATGGCCATCATTAGTGAGGATGAAACCAAACCACCTAATTGTCAAGTAGCAATGTTAATGTTAGCAACATGACACAACATCCCATTGCTAGAGGGAGAATGCTACAAACACGTTGCTTGAGACCATCATATGGTTATGTTACTTGGCTTTTTAAGACTTTGCTTTTCAAGCATATAAGCATATATCATCTACCAGTAGACAGATGGAACAGAACTAGTACTGTTCCAAAAATCTCCCCTCCCCTGGACCCAGCAAGAGCTAGTGGACAGACAAACTGGTATTGTGCAAAAATAAGGAAACAGGAACATAAATTGAAGTGTATGAAATGTATCCACATGAATCTCTTTCTTCTCATTTCATTTTTATGTCTAGTGTTCATTCTAAGGGTACTAGAAGTCAAAGTAACAAGTTCTGTCTTTATGAACCTAAATGGAATATTAGTGAGGGAATAGAACTTGTGCAGTAAGAATATGGAACAAACTGTGTTATAAGATGTTTGTAAATTGTATTTATTTTGTCCATGCTTATGATATATTTCATGTACCATGTATGTACAAAACTGTAAATTGTTCATGTTCAACTACTGTATGCAGGGCCTCCTTGGAAATCAGTGCAATTAAATTTAAAAGAGGCAATGGCATCATGCTTCATCAGTCTCATCTGATCTGGCTATTTGCATAGTCACATTGTGTTGAGTGTTTGATTTTAATTCATGTGTTTAATGTATGGCACCCAAACCATTGTCAACTTTGTGATAACAAAATAGAATACTACTAAGTCACATGACCTGCTATAATCACATGATCACTGTACATGAGGCCTGACCTTTCTGTCAGCACTGTATGTTAACAATGTGACACAGCATAACGCCACAGGAGGCGAAATGTAGCTCGCTGAAAGGTCAGAAGAATCGCACATGGAGTCTTGTGACACTAGAGGTAACCTGTGAAATATGCATGTGGGAGTAAATGAAAAAATGCACTGTCATTCTTATAATTGAGTATGATTTGAATTTGAAAATTTGATAAAATTCAATCAAATTAAGTAAATGCACGCTGACATTTATTCACAACTCCAATCACATAGGGGTAATATCCTTATAAATCCCACAGATGAATGTACAAGGTACAGTAATATGCATTTGGGTTAGGTGGGTCGTTGGATCTGTACATGTAGCAAAGACTGTAAGTGTTGACTATTAGTAAGCTTACTATACAAGTTTTCATAATTCGGCACCTTTACAAAAAGTGCAATATGTGCCGTTGCACGTACAGTGCTGAGGAACTCAGATCATTTCATAGAGAGGAAATGCCTATGCTGGTTTATGTTATGTCTTTATAAAAGGTGTGATTGTTGTTCATACTGTTTGTTATAATCCACTGAAATGTTTATGAACAATCAACTAGTTAAGATAAGCTTCCTATTTCAGGAGTTTTTAATTTTTTTTTACTCATTAGTTAACACATTGCATTTCATGCAGTTGGATGCGAACATGCGATTAGCTGTTACCGCGATCGCCAAATCAAGTTTTTTTATCACTTGTGAAAATAGGCAAGTCATCATAATTGTTATGTGTGAACCATGTCGAGATGATTTAAATATTTAAAGAAAGTGTACACACAGGGTGTGTAGAAGCCGGAGTGTTTGATATTCTTGACGCGATTTTAGGGAGCTTATTTTGAAAATAAATTTTATCTGGATGAGTGGTACACAAACTGTTGACCAACTCTTTATCTGTCTCTGCAACGAATTTACTTTCCTACTACCTGGTCAAAAACAAACACACTATAAGTATGTCCATTGGTACCTACCTGTCCTGGTATATGCTCTTCATAACCTAGTCTAGATGTGTAGGCTGCAACATAACAAAACAATACAAATATCACTTAACTAAACACACTTTTCTCACAAAATACATGAATATGTAAGCTCAATGGATGGCAATGCATTTAAAGGCGCATGGTTCGATAACGATTGCTTCAACTTTTTAAAAACTTTTTGAGAATTTGGTACCAAAATATTGGTCATATTTTTATCATAACCCATGTGAAATTTCACGGCTCAGCTATGTAGGCTACCGTTTTGGAGATATATATGAAAATGGTTTTGGTTACCATAATTAATTTAAACAGTGACTTAAAGGCGGCTTTGAAATACAAAATTGCCCATAAAATCAAAACGGTTTGACGGATTCACCTAAAATTTGAACCTTACACAACTTTATTGATCATCTTTCATATGATATTGAAAACTAAATTTTGGGAAATTGGACTAAGCTCCTTTAATAACTGTGAGGTCCGAGGTTCGTCCCATGCTTGAGAACTTGAAGTTTTTATGGTACAACCACAACAAGGGAAAGAATATGTTTTTGTCTATTAGAAGCATTCAATATATTCTAATTCATAAACAGCAAAATGACCATTACATGTAAAAGCTATGTTGCAATTGAATATTCATAATCACAAAAAATACCCACCATCTTCAGCCCTAATTGAATCAATGGTATGCTCTGTATTAGGTGCTAGCCAAGAGTACACTTGAAATGGTGTAGGTACCCGTTCAAATGGATGTCTTTGTGACCTGAAAGAAGAAAACGTTACATGAAATTGTATTATTATGCTACTTCATTACATTATGTTAGAATCATGAAGCTATTCTGAACACCAAAGACAAGGATAACCTGTGCATTTATACCTCTTCAACACTTCAACTATTAAACCAAGTACATCAAGCTCATGAACAAAGAAGCCTGTTCTTATAACAATTTTTTTTTCTAAAGCTTGAATGAAAATGCAGAATTCATTTGCACAATCACTGCTTTAATAGTCACAAATGCAATTGGTGTCTGACAGCTACATGCACTGTTTCTTTTGTTGAAGTAATAAGGTGTCAGTCATTTTAGGTAAATGATCTTTCAAATCTTATCTTCAGATCATATTTCAAGATCAGTAATCCTGGTTAAGTTTGCCTCCTCAAGCATACTTATAAACAGTTGATTTGACACCGACATTGCCTTGTATCATTGCCATACAATGTGGTTATGTGTTTTTGAAGCTGTGTCCATATCCATTTTCAACTCTCCTTTTCAAGTTCCTGGGACAGTTAAAATAAGATCTCTTCCAATGGTAAAGCAAAACAAAACAATCTGTTTGTAAAATCAGCTACTCGGTCCTATAGTCACGTGAAGAAAACCTTTTCACTTTTAAATGTCTTGAGCGCCGAGGTTAAAGTTCACACGCAACTTAAGCAATACTTGTGAGCTCGCGTGATTTGACAATTCTGTTGCTGCTTGACTTGATGATCGATTTGATTGGTTTGTTGTTCACACACGGTGCGATTTGGTCCCACCAAGAATGAAAAGGTTTGTTTCAAATGACTATAATAGGTATAATTTCAATTTCAATCAACTTCAAGCGTTGATAATTAAGGTGTTTCTCTGCAGATACTGCTAATTCTATCTTTTGAGGTATGAAGCGGTACGTTAGAACAGAACCAATACGATAGCAATGCAGTTAAGATTACGGATTTTTAACAGATTTCATGATAACATTTATGATAAGAAAAATATGGCTCTACATATACCTGACCACTATTTAACACTTAATGATTTGTGCAATCACTGTTTTTCTAATGACTTACCTTTTCTTGAGTAGCTGAGCAAAGTTCTTCTTAAAGATAGGACTGACTTTATTGAGGAGCTCAATGAGGGAGTGAGATAGGTGCTTCTGCTCAGCTGGCTTAGGGTTGAAGGATTCCTGAGTAGATCTGAAAGGCAAATACAAGGAATAAAATAAAACATATTTAAGGTGCTTGAACATTCAATATAAACTATTCCCAAACTCAAAGAGTCCAGTAGACAGTGATTGCTATCTTCCATAGACCATCTTTTGATGTGGTTGATAGTACAACAATTTAGGCAACATCTCCAACAATTGGCCAATTTGTGATATTGATAAGGCATTGGAACACAATTAGGTCACAACTTTGTATGGCTCGCCGCAACTTGGCCACAGCCTTAATTTTCCAAAATGGCGACTGTAGGTTTGATTGTTCACCTCAAGATTATTGTAAAATATTCATTACATGTT
>JXSR01S037502.1:52237-64567 GCA_000969725.1 Ophiothrix spiculata
CTGTTCTGAGATCCAAAATGGCCGCCATAATATGATTTTAAGCACGAAAATGGTTTAAAGTGGCTCTTAAACTGTATCAAAACCAGCAAATGTTCAAAATAATCAATGGTAAATGGCTTTGAGGGAAACAATAATAGCATTTCTTCCCAAATAAGGGTGTTAGCATATTTCAATTTCACTATGGAGCTTGTTATGAGATCCAAAATGACCGCCAAAATATGTTTATATATGCAAAAAAGGGTTACAGGCACTTAAAAATAGTATTAAAAACACCGAATGTTAAATATATTTAATGGAGAATGGCGTAGAGGGTAACAATAGTAGCATTTCTTCTCAGATATGGGTGTTATCATGTTTTAAATCTAATATCGAGTCTGTTCTGAGATACAAAATGGCCGCCGAAAAAAATGATTTTAAGCACGAAAATGGTTTAAAGTGGCTCTTAAACGGTATCAAAACCACCAAATGTTCAAAATAATCAATGGTAAATGGCTTTGAGGGAAACAATAATAGCATTTCTTTCCAAATAAGGGTGTTAGTATATTTCAATTTCACTATGGAGCTTGTTATGAGATCCAAAATGGCCGCCAAAATATGTTTATATGTGCAAAAAAGGGTTACAGGCACTTAAAAATAGTATTAAAAGCACCGAATGTTAAAAATATTTGATGGAAAATGGCATAGAGGGTAACAATAGTAGCATTTCTTCTCAGATATGGGTGTTATCATGTTTTAAATCCAATATGGAGTCTGTTCTGAGATCCAAAATGGCCACCAAAATATGATTTTAGGCACAAAAATGGTTTAAAGTGGCTCTTAAACGGTATCAAAAACACCAAATGTATAATCAATGGTAAATAGTTTTGAGGGAAACAGTAGTAGCATTTCTTTCCAAATAAGGATGTAAGCATATTCCAATTTCACTATGGAGCTTGTTATAAGATCCAATATGGCCGCTAAAATGCGATTTTAAGCATTAATTGTGTTAAAGTGGCTTTATAACGGTATCATAAACACCAAATGTTTAAAATAATCAATAGAAAATGGCTTTAAGGGTAAAATTAAGTTCAGTTCTTCCCAAATAAGTATGTTAGCATTTTTCAAATTCAATATGGAATCTGTACTGAGATTCGAAATGGCCGACAAAATATGTTATTATGTGCAAAAATAGGTTACAGGCACTTCAAAACAGTATGGAAAATGGCTTCAAGGGAAACAATATTAGCACTTCTTCTCAAATAAGAATGTAAGCATGGTTCATTTTCACTATGGAGCTTGTTTTGGGATCCAAAATGGCCGCCAAAATACAATTTTAGGCACAAAAATGGGTAAAGTGACATTTAAGCGGTACCAAAAACACCAATATATTCAAAAAAATCTATGGAAAATGGCTTTGAGGGAAACAATAGTAGCATTTCTTCCCAAATAAGGGTGTTAGCATGTTCCCATTTCGCTATGGAGCTGGTTATAAGATCAGAATAGCCGCACAAAATGGGTTAAGGTGACTTTTAAACGGTCTTAAAAAGACCACATGTTCAAAATAATCAATGGAAAATGGTTTTGAGGGTAACAAGAAGATCATTTTTTCCCAAATAAGGGTGTTAGCATATTTCCAATCCAATGTGGAACCCGTACAGAGATTCAAAATGGCTTCTAAAATACAGTTTTATGCATGAAAATGAGTTAATGACTTTAAAACCATATCAAAATACTAGTAACCAAATGTTCAACATAATCAATGGAAAATGGCTTTGCAGGTAACTGTAGTAGTATTAAATTCTACCCAAATAGGTTGTTAGCACGTTTCAAATCCAATATCAAAAATGTTTCTAAGTCGCTTATATCCATTTCCTTGCATAAAATTGTATTTTTTCGGCCATTTTGTTCACAGTACAGGCTCCATCATAAATTTTAAACATGCAAACAACATATAGGAAGAAAGGCTCTGTATATTGTTATCATCAAAGTTATTTACTATCCATTATTTTGTATATTTGGTTTTTTGATTTATCTCAATTTTGGGTTCTCAGTTCTCTGTGCCTAAAATCATATTTCAGCGGCCATTTTGGATCTCAGTACAGGCTGCATATTGGATATGGAACATGGTCATACCCATATTTGAGAAAAAATATTTTTATTGTTACATGTATGCTAAAAGTCATTTTCCATCAGTTACTTTGAACCCCGGGGGGGCCACTGTCATTGCAAGATGGACACCATGCTCATACATGGACTTTAAAAATGGACCCTAAACGAGTATTTATCCTTCGTCCATATGATACCCTAAACAAGTATTTTCCAATATTTTCCCAACCCTAAACAAGTATGTTCAAATCAGTCTGAAAACATACCCTTTTCAAGTAAGCCTTCAAATTATATTTTATTAGATGTTCTAATGTATTTTACCTATGTACCCAACATACAACTTCCTAACAGCGTCAAAATATAAAAGAGTCAAATGAGGCTCGCTTTGACAAGTCCGTTCCATTTTCAATCAGGACTGATTTCCGTGGGCTTCTCAAGAATTTTGAACAAGGCCGACTTACTGTTCTGTTGAATCATGACTCGGATACGAACGTAAGATGAGGCGCAGTAACTTTGCCTTTTACGAAAACCTTAGTCCCTCAAACTATAACATCTTATGCACTGCGTTCAGTTACCGATGTCGTGAAAGTGAGAGCGAAAGCGCCACGTAAAGGACTGGTAGTATTTAGTCTACTTGCTTTACCAGTCGTCAACATGGTCAAACAAAATTCCGATAGTTGACAGATACAACAGGGGCAGCTGATTTTACTTTGCACGTATAAATTTTTAAACTTTCCGGAAATAGTTATGTCTAAAATGCTACATTTTCATGGCATGCAAAATATATACCCTTTACAGGTATCCAGTCTTGGAAAACTATACCCTTTTTTTTCCAGATTTTTGCAATTTTGATACCCTTTCCGATGTACGCGCGCACATCGCCTGTTCGAAAAAAACTACCCTTTTTACTCGTTTTTGTGTACGCGCATGGTGTCCACCTTGCAATGGCAGTGGCCCCCTCGGACTTTGAACATTTGCTGTTTCTGATACTGTTTACAGGCCACTTTTACCCATTTATTGCCTAAATTCGTATTATGGCGGCCATTTTGGATCTCAGAACAGGCTCCATATTGAATTTGAAAGTGCTAACACCCTTATTTGAGAATAATGCTGCTATGTCAAAGCCAATTTCCATCAAATATTTTTGAACATTTGGTGTTTTTGACTGTTTTGAAGTATTTCTAACTCAGTTTTGCACATATAAATATATTTTGGCGGCCATTTTGAATCTAAGAACAGACGCCATTTTTATTTTGATACAAGCTTACTGTATAATTAGAGGACATATGATCTTATTGCAACCCTTAATGTTATTTCCTGTTGATTATCTATGATATCAGACACTTTAATGGTTGTTTGCTTAATTTTAATGAAAATCAGCTATTTTGGCGGCCATTTTGGCAGCCATTTTGAATTTGAATTATGCATATGACATAATTTTGAGTCTGATATATTTGCTATAGCTCCATAAGCAATTTCTTAATGATACTTTTGAACATAGCGTGTTTTAAAAGGTACTTTTAGGACATTGTAATGAAAATATAGTATTTTGGTGAGATTTTGGCGGCCATTTTGGATTTATGCTAATTAGCCTACTTCCCGGTTTCGGATTTTGTCGAATTTTGGATATAATGTTCAGTGGGGCTAAAAAACCTTCTGTTGCAATTTGTTCCAGGTTTACCTATATATGGGTTAGATTTACTAGTCTACATGCACATTTTCTTCTTCACAAACATTTCGGTTTATCGGAGAATGAGCCTCAATCGTTTACAACGCCTTAAAAATAAGGCTGCGCGTTTGGTATTTCTTGTGGACGGGACCAGTCCTGATGGATATGCTTTATTGGCTCCCAGTAAAAGAAAGAATTTTGTATAAAATATATTGTCTCATTTTCAAATGTATTCATAAAAATGCTCCTCGATCCCGGGTCCTTGATATCTCCAGAAACTTATTCAGTTATATAATACGATTATTGTCACTGAAAACAGACCCAGGTTCCGCTCCTTTAAAGATACCACTATACCTTGTTGTTCCTCGGTTGAAAAGAAAAGCCGGAGACAATTCTTTTGTTGATGCTGCTCCCTTGATTTGGAATGGTCTCCCAATGGATCCAGAGGTTGATTTAAGCCCTTTCCATCATACAATTCAAACAGTCTCTTCCACAGCTTACAAACAGCTCACTGAGTGAACCAACTGCATAGACTTATATGTAAAACTACTGATGGAAAACTTGCTATAGAAAATTTATTAGTTTGTCCAACTGTGAATGAAAAGGACCTTCAGAAAGAAGATAATCACAGCTTGATATCAGAGGTTGATTTAAGCCCTTCCCATCATTCAATTCAAACTGCTATTTCCACAGCTTACAAAGAGCACTCTGAGTGAACCAACTGCATAGACTTATATGCAAAACTACTGATGGAAAACTTGCTATAGAAAATTGATTACTTTGTCCAACTGTGAATGAATAGGACCTTCAGAAAGAGGATAATCACAGCTTGATATCAATGCAAACAAACCTGAGTTGGACAGAGTTTTTCATTCCCAACATACAGTTTGAAAATAGAGTAAATTCAAACTGTTTACCATACAAATGAATGCAGTAGTGGAGTGACCTTGGTTAACATTCTATGGGGTCTACTGATATGTTACTGTGTGTTATGGGAAGGGCTTAAATCACCCTCTGGCTTGATATCAATGCAAACAAACCTGAGTTGGACAGAGTTTTTCAGTCCCAAAATACAGTTTGAAATAGAGTAAATTCAAACTGTTTACCATACAAATGAATGCAGTAGTGGAGTGACCTTAACATTCCATGGGGTCTACTGGTATGTTGCTGTGTGTTATGGGAAGGGCTTAAATCACCCTCTGCAATGGATCTTAGAGAATCTGTGTCTGAGCCTCTTTTCAAACGCAAGCTCAAGGCCCATTTATATCCGCCTCAGTTATGACTTGGTATTCGCCTATTAGGTTTGTTATTGTTTGTTCGTTAATTGTATTTTATATGTGTGTTGTTTTCTCATAATTTTGTAAAGCGCTGTGTTTCTTTGTAGAGCGCTATATAAATGCGTTATAATAATAATAATATCATTTCTTACGCATTGTTCTCTATGCTATGATTTTAAAAATAGTTTTGCTCCATGTACTTAAAACAACATTTCTAGATTAAAATGTCGACATCAATAAAGCGATTTTTATGATGTACAATCGCCGTGCTCAGGATTTCTAAAAACATATCCTAGTGAGAACAAATGTATAGCAAAATGAAATTAGACTACAAATTGAACCAGAATCTACCATTGGAATTTAAAAGGATCTTTGGTCTAAACTCTAAGGGGACAATTTATTATATTTTTTACCCTATTTGCACCAAAGACGACTTCTGTTTAATCAAGATCCCGTGGAAAGATTCTGGTTCATTCTGCAGTCCATACAGTTTGTTTTGAACTATTATTGTGTACCAATTGAAGGGTGTTTTTTAAACTCACTTGGACAAACGGCTGCCGGTATGGTAGACTTTAAGTTTAAAACATTTATTCTTAATGCACCCTTAATTCAGATTGTTCTGACGCACATTTAACATTAGCACATTCCAACTTGAGGGCGTCTTGATGGGAATCCGTAACCTGACTCGATTAATCTGACACACCTGATAGTTTTTTCTGATGCAGTTTTTTCTCGTGATTTAGGATCTCCCGATTTCGGAAAAAGTTCTAGGAACCTACATATGGTCCCAATTATTATTTGTGAATAAAATGTCATGGTTGCCTGATATTATTGTAGTTTAATTTTACCACTGTCACGTATACTAGTATTCATTCTGGATATTTAAAAGGCAGGTGTAGCAGGAATGTAAGTCCCCCGTTTTTATTGTCCTGGTTGTACAGTAAAGTATAGGCTAATAACTCTCACGCAACATTAGTTTCACGCTTTACTCCGTCATTGTCTATGGAAGGCGGACTACCATTTCATGGAGACTATTAAAGATTCCTTTCACACCGGTCTATAGACAACAATCTAGACGGCCTATCTTACCCGAAATATCTGGCTGTGGTATACCACAGCCAGAAGCAAGCTCTGTAATCAAACCTGTCGCATAATTGCACATACCCAATATCCCCATATTAATGATCATATTTATCAGATACGAACTGCGACACTCCACAAACATGACAAATGACATTTTTAATAAATTACCTATTTTAAACACTTCCCGAAGTTGTTAGTCACACAAAAATTATGTTTGAAGATATGTTTACAAACCGTAACCATGTCAACAAAAAATATATACTGTTTGATTTCTCTGATCTGAACAGTGCGATTTTCATAAATTTAATTCCAAAAGGTTTTTTTTTCATGAATATGGAATAAAACATTTTTGTTTTTTTTCAAGCACCATTTGTATTTTTCAATTTATGCACAAATGGCCGTTATGTGATAGGCTGTACTGCACAGCTTGGAAGTTTTTTGGCTTGTGTTTCTCGAGGCCTATCGTATAGAATATGTTGCTTAGCATATTCTATGCTGACAACAAAATGACGTAACTCATCGAATAAAACTGTATTCGGGGTACTCGCTTACCGAGTTAAATATAATTTAAAGTCACACTAATAATCCGTTGATTGTCATTGATTAGAATGATTAAAAGAACATTTTTGTAAATATAGACACATATAATGCATTGTAATGTCATTTTACTAACCAAATAGGCCCAAGTATAAATTTTGGTAGTTTATAACTTTATATGAGGCCATTTGAGGCAATTTTCAGGCAAAGTTGACAGTTTTTGAGACAGTAAAGTCCACGACTATCAAACAAGACATGTCAACAATGTCAACATTACAAACAATAAGAAAACATTTTCAGACCGGTTGTGCGGTTGGCACAACCGGTCCTATTCTTTGGAACTCGCTTCCATTAGTATGAAATAATCCAAATTAAATAAAGCAATTTCGCAAAAAAATGAAATAATCAATAACAAACGTTACAAAAGAATACGTTGGTAAGACAAGGGTAATAATAACTATATGCGACTCACCGTTTTCCGTGCCGTCATCCATCTGTGAACCGGAAAAACAAACGTTTCCTCAGTGAAATAATCCGTGATCTCAACCCACTGTACAAACCAGGCTCCACCGCCGATTTTAGTCAGCTCAATTTTGTCCATTGCTCCAAAATTTTCCATATTGCAAACGGGGAATTGTCTAACCGTTCCTGGTGAAAATGTTTGTCCCCATTTACATCTATGATCAATTTTGGGCGACTTTTTCCCGTTCACATCGTAGAAAACAAGGCAGATATGCGAAGCTTTTCCTGATCGGTGTTTATTACCAGATTTGATGCTGACAGTGTAGTCCGGATTTTCTTCCGGGTGCCATTTGTTACACAAATTACCCATTGCACTGCATTCAATTTTGATATATTTTATCAACAGCTACCATTAACAACCCTAAACGAATCGTATTTCAGTTGTTGTTATAAGTTATTAGTAATCTGTGGTTATAGTATTTTATGTCAATTATTTGATTCAAATAGTCCTTGGTATTTTGCATAAAACTATTCACATTTAACAATTAACAAATCGCTTATATTAGGGACGCACCATTTGACTTTCAGGAGGGGGGGGGGCTGGAAGTTTAGGTCGAGGCAAGATATTTTTCGCAAAAATGTTCAGAGACAAGGTTTTTTCCCGAGGGGGGGGGTACTCAGATTTCGGTTGGGTACGGACGCGCGACCGAAGTTTTCGACTACCACCCGTTTTGTAAACCTGAGGAGGCTAAAAAATGCTACCCATATCTAAACCACTTTGACTTTAATAACCGTTATCTAGACCGTTCAGTACATTTTTACAATGTAAATTTTACTTTAAAAGCTCAGTTTGGCAACCGATAGGAAAACCAAAGGATAATTTGGTCAAAAAATTGTCATTTTTAAAAAATGCAACCGTTTTGTAAACCATTTTTAAATTTTAAGAGGGGCCTTTGGTAAACCTGAGAGGTCAAAAATGCAACCGTTCTTGGCCGCGCCTCCGTACACCCACCTTTCCACTAAGTACCCCCCCCATCCCGGGTTTTTTTAGTCACAAATCTATAGCCCTTATATAGTAGGTCATTAGGGGCAAGTTTTTTTTTTTTTTCTCATGTGAATCAACTTGTTTTTTTTTTCTCAAGCTGTGGGTCAATTTGTGTTTTCTCTTACATAGTGAGTCAAGTATTTTTTTTTTCGGAAAAATTTCCAGCCACACCCGGACCCGGAAGTCTAATGGTGCGTCCCTTACTATTGATAAAACTTTAATCTGGCCTTCTTTCCAGATGACCTGAGCTTATGTCTTTAATAACGTTTTTTCTAAGCTCTGTTGATCATGATCAGCCAACTATATATAAATATAATATAATAGTTCATCGCGGTATTGTTATAGGTCAGTTTATACTTCTTATGAAGTTTTTTATGAGCTTCCAAATATTTTGTGCACTAGTCTTTATTATCTTGAAGGGACTAGCCTAGATTTAACTTAGAATCAAAAAATTATGGAAATGCTCTAAATAAAGCTTAAAAGTGTAGTAATATCCAAAAAAAGTACAAATATTTACACAGAAATGGCTCAAATTGAGAGATAACTAATTTGCAATATATCATTCTTTAATGGTGGTGTGACTATCTTGTGTTTTCTGTATCCTAAATCTGTACCTCAGATTTGGATTTACCAGATACAAGAAATGTCTTTAAAAAGACAATGCACCTCCAGTTGCCCTAACTAAATGTCATTTATAAAACAAAAGCACATTTTTGTTTGTATGTATAAGACAAAGAGGAAATTAAGAGTCACTATTAAAGAAAAGGTACATATGCAATGTAACTGTGCAATATTATTAGTGCTTTGAACTGTCTGTAAAGTTGCCAAATATCATGATCTAGGCCAGGTCCCCTACTTACAACAAAATGTCTAAGCACAAAATATACATCATCATGATCATCATCACTGATCATAATACTGCAGGTTCATAAATTTACTTGAGCAGAAGTTGATTGTGCAATATCATCACTTGCAATTAAAGAGTTATAATTTAAGTCATCTAAAACAGAAATGATTCAGAATAGTCTGTGGGAAAAATCTTGACTTTGGGCTTGACTGCAAAATGGAGTCTGCACAATTGTTCTTGACTGATTCTTAATCTTTGAGACCCATAGATTCCAGAACTGAATGATGCAAAATCCGCATCGAGAAATCCAAGATAGCCGCCAAAATGACATCCATAACATGTTAATAGATAAATATCGTTCAAAACCACACCAACATGTTCCTCTCATCACAAGGAAGCAGAAAAAGTATACTTTTACCTATGTCTGAAATAGGGTTCTAGAGTTATAGCCAAAAATGTAAAAGGTCATATCAAAGGTCACGGAACTGGCCCTATGGGAGTCCAAAATTTCAAAAGTCTCCGATTTTGTTCAGAATGGTCTCAAACTATTCGTCTGGCAAAACTGTCTGCACAAAGTAATAGTTTAAAGTGCATCAGATCAGTTTTTGCTATGGTTACAGGTCAAGGAAAACTTGTGCTACAGACACCAATGCAATGGTAAATATGGACTTTGTTTTTGCCTGCTACCATGGCAACAATTGACCTGACACACCTCAAATTATCACTTTGTGTAGACACTTTTGCAAGGGGAACAGTTTGAGACCAGTTTGAACACAATCGGATACTTCGGATCGGAAATTTTTGACTCCCATAGGGCCAGTTCCGTGACCTCTGATATGACCTTTTACATTTTTCAGTTCTGGAATCTATGGGTCTCGAAGATTAAGAATCAGTAAAAAACAATTGTGCAGACTCCATTTTGCACTTTTTTTGTTTTCACACAGACTAGAAAGTTGTTGGTAACATTTTGATTATACAAGTTATTTCATAGAGTCAAAATATCTTAAGGCTACAGTCCCTAAAAACGTCTCGCTCGGCTGAATGTCATGTTTACTGCAAGTTTTTACCTACTTACACCCATTAGAATATCACAATTTTTGGCGTACATATTGAATAGAGTCTCTAGTTTATACGTATAACTTTACTTATGATTTCACGTCCATTATCAAGGTCAAAATGACGCCTAAAGACTACTTCGAAAAGGTTGACCCTTTTTCGCCGAAACCTCATAATTTTACGATGTTCGAACAATTCGACTGGTTTAAAATTTTGACAGATTGTAGGCTTGGTACTTCTTATTGAATAACAAACAATATTTTATAAATATGCTGAGTTGATTTTGAATGATAATGTAACAAACCCGGGTTGTTTTGCCCGAAAATCCGGACTCGAATTACGACTCTGAGTTTGCCCTGTTTGCCCTGTGAATTACCTGTTTTAAGTATCTACATTATCTACATTTTGTCTGATATACGCATTCGCATAATTTACTTACAAATTTAGCATTTCAATGAGGCAAAAATTGCAATTTTTATGTAAACAAAAGAAAAATACAGCATTCTAATGTTTATGTTTTAGATTTTAGTTCACAATCTCAACGCTACCTTGATAGCTCATCGGTAGATCTCTCGCTTCGTAATGCATGACTAACCCCCGCCATAATCCATGGTTCGAGTCCCCGCAAAGGCAATGGAAACTATATATCTTTTCATGATTGAAAAATAGTTAGGATTCACATTTTCCTGAGCATATGGATTCCTCGTACCCTTAACACCACACATATTGCAGTTATCGCCCACTGCACGCTACACCACAGACGGTAACAGAGATGACACTAAGCTCAAAACACGGCCCTAATCATAGCATAGTATGTGGACAAAACGAATAGTCATGAGTTAGACTGTAAATAATCAATACATGTGTTAATAACAGTTTTCATGCTAGACTAATTTCATGATGTCTTACATGAAGGATGAACAAAAGACGAGGACGCATTTTGAAGAATGCTGCACAGCTTGCACCCAATTAAGCGTAATACACATCAAGGGCGATGTCAGGATTTATTTGATTTTTTATTCATAATGCGTCCTCGTTTTTGTAATTGGAGCCACTGATCACGCGATCAGCCAAGAAACGTTAACCAGCGACTATTGAGAAATGATAATTAAATGAGCTATGAAGTATATGGGGATAAAGTGTCAGGGGCCTGGCTACACCTCTTTGCATTGCTAAACCAAGTCCTACGTGTTTTTTCAATGTACTCTATCAGGTCCTTTAAATTGTCGTATGCTAATGAGTATGGTGTCACGAGAACGAGAATTTCATGATCGTGATTGACATGTGTGTTCAAAGTTGATAGCTTAAAGGATGCGAGCGTGATGGGCCAATGAAAGTTGGTATGTCGAAACTCCATAGCGAATGCGCTGACCGGGGTATTGTTACCAAATGTACCTGGTACCCCATGTACCTAGTCAGGCTTACACTTTGGTCTTTTGAGTTCACAAAAAATATCACATGAAAGCTTAATAAATCAGGAACAAAATGGTAAATGTTCGGGAAAAAAAATTACAGCGATCTTGTTAAGTTATCATCCTATACCCAAACACGGGAAGATATCTCGGGGTCATGCATCAATTACGAGCGTTTTGTGTGCATTGTATAGGAAATGTTGCTGATAACTGCAATATGAGGTACATAATATTCCTGATTACTACATAATTTGTTTCAACATGTCGGTAGTTTGATGTTGATCACTTGTAAGTATATTACCATTCAAAACTGGATCTAAATATTTTGCTCAGTAATTTTGAGGAGCTGATCTACACCCTTTGCTTCCGAGGCATGAAATCAGAATCCCAGTTTTGGGGTTGTTTTTACATTCATGTAATATTGGAGGTACCATGATAATATGCCCTCATCTAGACCCTCTCCCGA
Source organism: Ophiothrix spiculata (assembly GCA_000969725.1). Taxonomy (NCBI): domain Eukaryota; kingdom Metazoa; phylum Echinodermata; class Ophiuroidea; order Amphilepidida; family Ophiotrichidae; genus Ophiothrix; species Ophiothrix spiculata. The sequence goes on from JXSR01S037502.1 coordinate 64,177, forward strand.
AACACAAAAACTGAGGGGTTTTTTTTAATCACAAGACATTTTGTAACTGGACGGATTGTAACTGGTGCGCAAAAGTGCTGGGTTTGCATACTACGGCGCGTATATATTTATAGCGGCCAATATTTATATGTGAATTTTCTTGTCCTTTTTTGACAAAAATCAACGGTTTTTGTAAAAATAACACAAAACGAGTTAGGTGATCATATATTTATTTTGAAAAATTTGAAGATCTAATTAACTGGTGCACACCATATATCAAAACATTTAAAAAAATCCATGAATTTTTTTCATGTTTAAATAGTAACGTTTATCCAGCATAAGATGTGGTTTTCCATAGGCATGGATGGGTTGTGTACACAATTAAGATTTCAAAACGTGAGAAAATATGTTG
>JXSR01S037502.1:95698-106150 GCA_000969725.1 Ophiothrix spiculata
GGGTCCCCTCTTGTTCATATTGTACGTAAATGATATAACGCATACTTCTAATATACTTGATTTCATTCTTTTTGCTGATGACACTACTATTTTATTTTCTGAGAAAGATATTGTTAATAAGACAAATATCGTCAATAGAGAATTGGTAGAAGTTTCAAATTGGTTCAAAGCAAATAAATTGTCTATCAATGCATCAAAAACCAATTTCATGATTCTAGGTACATCTTGTATGACAAGTAAAGTGCAAAACGATTTGAATATTACACTATACAATACAGAGCTCGAAAAAGTTACCAGTACCAAATTCTTAGGAGTTATTATAGACGAAAATTTGTCATGGAAAAATCATATAAGTTGTACATCCAAAACTATTTCCAAAAATATTGGTGTCATCAACAAGCTGAAGCATTTTATTCCTTACAGTATATTACGCACTCTATATTGTACTCTTATACTCCCGTACCTAAATTATGGTGTTGTAATTTGGGGTAAAACATGCAAAACTTATCTTGACAAGATAATAAAACTTCAAAAATGGGCGATAAGATCAATTAATAACGCCCATTTCAGAAGTCATACTGCCCCACTATTCTTTAAGTCTAATCTACTCAATAGCAACGATATGTACACTTTGGAACTAGGAGTTTTTATGTACAGATTTAGCATTAATGACTTCCCAGTATCATTCAACGATTACTTTACAAAACGCTCTGATATCCATAAGTATAATACAAGACATACCAACAATTTGCAATTAACCAATAACAAAAAAGCTTTCTCTGACCAAAGCATAAGAACGAACGGCCCAGTAATATGGAACTCTTTGCCGAAAACTATTAAAGAATCCAAATTGGTTAAGCATTTTAGAATTTTATACAAACGTCACCTTTTGCAAGCTTATAATAATTAACTTACATCCTACATTTGTTTGTAAATCCTGCGTCCTTCGAGCCCATCGTTGTTGTGTCTTGTGGTATTTTTATTTTTTGTTGTGTAGTGTTATAAAGGGGTAGGCTATTTAACAGGCCTTATTGGCCTTCCAGTCGTCTCCTCCATAAGATTTTTAACTGTGTTCATTTTTCTGTACTGTTTGAATGGAAATAAAGTTTGATTTGATTTGATTTGATTTGAATAATAGCAGTTGTGTTAAAATACATGCACACCATTTGTGAAAATAATAATCTGTTGTTGACAATTCACTGAATTTTGATGATATTAACATATGATATTTTGACATTTTCTCAGGTCAATAGCTACTCATGTATTCTGAACATAGAAGGAAATGATGTGACAACCATAGCTATACGTAATGGGGATGAATTTATTTGTGATTCAGATGTGGTAAGACTTTTGTTAAATATATTTCTTGTTAACCTTAACTGATTTCTTACCTTTTCCCTTTCTACCTTCAGTAACAGGAAGGGTGAAAAATATATGTTTTTACCAGGATATAAACCAGGGACATCTTATATCCCAACCTGGTGACACCCTTGGCAAGCCCTCACTGGGACAATTCCTGGACAGCGATTTGGTCCCCACATAAGACCCCTGTACATATCTGGACGTAGCGCATATTTGTGATTATGTAAAGAGAGATTTGGTGAGATCTGCTTCTATTAGGGTAATGTAATGCACCACTACATTAACTCTAATTGACTTCTTATCTTATTTGTTTCTACCTGAAAAGAGAAGGGTGAAAACATGTGTTTTCCACCAGGATTCATTCTGGGTAGTTCCCGTTTCCCAAACCTGTGACTCCATTGCCACACCACCACTAAGTCGCTGCCTGGGCAGCAATTTTTTCTAAACTTATCACAGTAAGATTTAGTGAGACCTGTGGTCGATTTCACTGACATTAAAACCTATCATTAACCTATCTTAAGACCGAACACATCGTTCACTCATCACAAATTTATGATCACCTTTTGGCTCATCGCAAAGTTGCGATGTGTTGGAATTTCCCCCATGCAATATTTGTATACCTTGCGATGCATCACACGCTTGCGAAGGGTTTTTATGTTTTTGTGAAATGTAGTCTAGCTGCGCACTGCTACGATGCATCGCAATTGTTTATTATATTAAAATCAACCAAAGGTCATGTAAGGCTATAAATCCTGGTTCCAAGGGTGAGGATTACCTGTTGGCCAATTCAATTCACATTATATACTTTCAATCTAATTTGCAATAACAATGAAAACAAGATAACAATGTAATGATAGAATCACATTAGACATTAGAGTTTTGATTTTGTTACTACAGTACATGTATAATGCAGATATACAAGAGCTGGAAGTACGCCTTTCCATTGTGTGGAATGGTGACAACAAACTTGATGACATCCATGGGTTTACAGGTTTGTATGATCTAATCTATAGTTTTCATTTCTGACCAGTGATGGTGTTTTGGGGTGCAAACATTTATTAAAATAATCGCCATTAAAGTGTGAAAGAAAGAAAAAAATTTTTAGGCTAATCGCCAAGGATAACCAAAGAAAGCCTCGTACGAAGCTTATTTCCATTGGGGTCCAAGATCTTTCTTTAATTAAATCAGTTTTGAATGCAGAAGGAAGACCGGAGTACCCGGAGAAAAACCTGCGGAAGCAAGCATGGACTGAAAACCAAATGCACATACAGCGCCGGGACTGGGAATCGAACCCGGGACTCAGTGGTGCAAAGCAAGGAAAATAATCGCTATGCTAACCTGCTTCCCCAAGGTTGATAAATTTGGTCTGCATACCATGCTGGAGTTGCTTATCTTCACCATGCTTTTATGTATTTGAGTTTGGCAAAGATATAAATTCTGTAGTATTATCACAAAAGACACATAAAATTGTTTTTTGGCATGTTTGTGATTGGTTGTATTTCAAATACTGAAGACATTTGACTCAGCAGAAGAAGCACCTGACATTTGTACAGCACATTATAGATCAATATGCTTTGTCACGTTTACTATTTTGTTTATTATTAAATGTATACAGGGCCGTACGAAGGCATGTAAGCCAAGGGGGCAAACACATTTACCGTCCCGAAATTCATGTTTCGTCCCGATGTATATACCATCAATTTGATTGTAATGTGTGCGCAGCGCGGGAAAATTTTGCTTTTTTCTGCCAAAAATCGATATAAAACCTTGATATTTGTGCTAAAATTGGCTTATTTAGACTAAAAATTTGCGGGACAGTAATATCGGGACAGTTGAAATAGTAAAATATCGTCTCGATATTTTGATATTTGTCCCGCCAGCGTCCCGATATTTCGAGGCAGGGGGGCACTTCCCCCCGCTTCGTACGGCCCTGTATGTATATGTGCATGTGTGTGTTTGTTTCAGTAACCCTCTACAAATGTGAAGTCCAGAGACCAGACTGTAGCCGATGCCTGTCAAATTCCACAGCCAAACATGAGTTGATGTGTGGTTGGTGTGATGCAGACGCCATGTGCACAGTGTCGGACAGTTCACAGTGTACTGGAGACTGGCTAACTCCAATTGGAAATAAGAATTGTCCTCTTCCAGTCTTATCCAATGTAAGATTTGTTTTGTGTCAATTCCAGTTATACATTGCATTTCTTAAATCACAATTTTTTTCCACTTTGGAGGGTTTGAAAAGTGTTTTTTTTTTTTCTGTAAAATTACTTTTTGGAAGCTGGCAAGTTTATGTTTGCAATCTTCACAAAAGCTAAGCTATTCAATACAAAGTTTTGACCTCTTATTATGGCTGCGAGATGCAGATCAAGACCAAGGCAGTGGAAAATGAGATCAATTTGTAGGTAACATTAAGAAAATGAACAGGGTTATTACTGCTCTTGACCTATAATCAGATGGAAAAGTCAATCTTTTCAACTATGGTTCTTAAACCATAAGCTTTAAAAATGTTGGTGAGAAGAAAGGAAGGTGGTCAGCCTGCTTTTGAAGCCATCAGTTTGATGAAGTAGTGTTAGTAACCCTTGGAGAGTTGTGTGATGTGGTTCAAAATCATGATAGTATTGTAGCTGGAATTAGCCTTTAGTTGCTTGATTTGCAGTCAACTGATAAATGTGAACCATTTCAATACAGGATCTGCTTGCCCGTATGACAACTCACTAGTCTGATGGCTGCTTGTCCAAAGGTTCAATAGTCTGAACATATTATTCAATAGGGATAAATATTACCTTAGAAAAGGCTTGTTAGTCAGATAAAAGAGCTCGCTTGTCAAATAACTTGCTAGTCCAAATATCAAAACAAACTTGCCAGTCCAAATTTTTAAAATGGCTCGAAAGTTTGAATTTTTAAAAACAGCTTGCTTGTCTGAATTATAAAAACAGCTCGCTAGTCTGAATTTATAAAAAGACACTTTAGTTCAAATTTTGGCGGTCTTTCTCCAAATTTTGAATACACCTCGCCAGTCCAAATTTTAAGAACAGCTTGCTAGTCCAGATTTTGTTTAAAAAAGAAGATCATTGAAATAGGCACAGAACCTTTTATTTTTTATTCAAACTATGAGCTAGGGAGCTATTTCCAAAATTAGACTAGCAAAGTGTTTTTAAAGATATGAACTTATGAGCTAAGCTTATTAAAAATTTGGCCTAGCAAGCCTTTTAATAAAAATGAACTAGGAAGTCATTTTAAAAATTTGTACTAGCAAGTAGTTTTTAAAGTTTGGACGGGTAAGCTGTTTTCAATATTCAGACTGATGACCCTAAATTACACTTCTGACTAGCGAGTTGTCGGACTAGCCAGCTTTTGGACTAGCAAGCCTTCTGAGTTCCTGATCAAAACTCAAAACATACTTCTCTGTGTTAGTCACCCATCCCACCCATATCCAGGTAGGGGGAATTACTTGTGTACATTACATAAAACTGTTAACGATTATAGATAGGTACTTTCTAGCAAAGGTTTTGAAAAATTTGTCAAATCAGACATTTTTAGCCTATAAGATCCATAGAAAATGAAAAGGGGTTTCAGACCTTGAGTGGTACACCCCATCAGAAATTATTCAAATGCACTTTGAAGTGAAATACAATGGTTATTGAAATGAGGTGAGATGTTTAATAAAATGTTTGATTTTGACTTTACTAGCTTCTATATAATTTATCAAAATCGACGTGCACACACTTAATTATTAAGCGTTTATATTTTTCAGGTGTGGCCACCATCTGGACCGTATGAAGGAAATACCATCATATCTGTCACAGGCACTGATCTAGGAACACAGTTTGCTGACATCATTTCAATCACTGTTGGAGGACAAAATTGCAGTACTGATGGTCTAAGCCAGGAATATCTTCCTGGACAAAGGTATGCAGAAAAATTGTTTTTTTACCCCACCCCACCCACACAAACCCACACAAAAACATACAGTAAGTCTTATCTCTCAGTGATGATTTATTGGAAAAGTATACTTTAGGACCCTACCCCTAAACCTATAATTTTAGGTGGTCCTTATCTAATATTTAGATGGTTAATATGATATATTGCAAGAGTCCATATTAGCATAGAATTGAATTGTTGACAAATTGTGCTTGGATTTGAGTTTCACATGCAACCATTTTCAGTGATCGCAATCAGAAATTTCTTACATGACGTTGTTATGGGAGCCTTTGCCAAACGTCAGTAAAGATATTTGAAACCTTGTTAATGATAACTGTTTAATAGCTGGATGTGTATTGACTGAATGACTAAGTAGATCTGAGTAACTCTCCAAAGTTATAAAATCTTTTTTTTTTGCAATTGCACAATGAGTCCAGACAAACAGGAAGTCTTATATGTAATTTTAGGGACTTCAAGACTTTACACTTGGCTCCCATCATAGTTGCAAGAAGCATTTATACTTGTTGGCGTCTGTTATGTTGCTTTATGTACTTTACTTCTTGCTGCTTTATACAATGTAATATTTTAAACTATGCATGCACAAACTTTTGTAATTTTTCTGTAGTGTCAGCTGTAGAACCCCGTCCGGTGACATCGATTCAAGAGTAGACATTAGTGTGACTGTCCAAGGCAAAGATGGGAATTTACAAGAAAGCACTGGATATGTTGTGTTTATATACAGAGTAAGTCATGAATTAAGAACATTGGTCATATTTTAGATTATGAGATTCCGAATACAATACAAGATCTTGCATCAAAATTATTGCTGAATTTTCAAATCCAGCTAATTTAACAAAAAACAGATTTTAAATATATTTTCACTAATTAGGCCTATTGGGGAAAATTTTCTTGTCAAAATTTTTTACTGATATTTATGACAAAATTGTGCTAGGGAGGTGATTACATTGTTCATAATTGTATGTTAAAAATTCCCAGCTTATTCATATACTAGATAAAAATTTGCAGTTTATTTGTATACTTGATAATGTCACAAGAAGTGAACCAAAATGACATACATAGTTCTTTGTTTCTAATCAATATTTTTCAACATCTTGTTAGTAACAATAATATTATACCATTTTAAAAACCTCAAATTAGTAAGAACTCGATTTGTTAATAAAATACATAATGTTGTAAACATCCTTTGAATTTGAATTTGAATTTTAAAATTTAAGACTCCAGTTTTCTTTGAGACTATATTCAACAATTATCTTGGTTTGAATTTGAAATAAGCTCAAGTCAATTATAATTTATTGTTAGATAATAATTTTTTGTTCTAGTTATCAATTGCCAAATGCAATGTTTGTCAAAATTAATTTCCATATCAGAATCCCTCCATCACTTCCTTTGAGCCAGTTGAAGGTCCAGCAGCAGGCGGTACCATAGTAACCATCATAGGACAATATCTGGATGCATGCAGTCACATCAGTGCTAAAATTGGTTCAGCAGAATGCAGAATTAATAGGTATGCTTCACATGATTTTCTCAACCCTTCAGTAAACTTTAACATGACACTCTGAACATATCAGAATGCACTCTGTAATCACAAATTGTAAATTAAACTGCTTGCAGTAAGCCTAACAGTTTAACATATATTTACAGTTTAACATATATTTTTTCAGAGCAGGAAGCTGTAAAATTAAGAGTTGAATGGGAAAAAAACTAGAGATGTGTGTTTATGTAGTGAAACAATCAGACCATGTCATTTTTGTCTCACCTGAAAATTTTTCAGGAAGAGACATACCATTCCTTAAAACTGTCCGCCGTCCGCATTTCTTGTCCGGAGCATATTTCGGAAACCGTATGCCCTATGTTGATGATATTTGGTGAGTGGGTAGGGTTGGAGCTGAACTGGCGCTGCGTACAATTTGAACACAAACTATATGCATATAAAGTACCTAATTTGCATAATTTATGCATAATTTGTTATTTTAAGTATATCTCCTAAACCGAAAGGGCTATGGTAATGAAACTTTGTGACGTGAAGGGGTTCGAGATTAGCACACGCGATGCGCCTTTTTGGGGGGTGCGGTGAAGGTCATTCAAGGTCAAAATGTCATTTGAGGTCAAATTTCAAAATGTTTCAAAAAGTTGACCTGAGGTCATCCAAGGTCATTTTGAGGTCAAGGTCATAACTCATGAACCCCTGACCCCACATGGATTAAACTTAGACCATAGAAAGTGCTTGACCCAAGGGAAAGGTCAAAAGGTCATCTAAGGTGTCAAATTGTTCCATTATGATGGATAATAAAGGCGGCGATCAACAAAGTAGGTGATTAACAAAGTAGGCGGTCAATGAAGTAGGTGGTCGATAACACAGGCGAGACTACTGGTTCGCGAACCATCTTGTTTATCTTGAAGTGTTTGAAGACTGAAAAAAGGATCACTGCAAGAATACAAATAATCGTTTGTTATTTCCTTTTGTCACAACAGGGTGACTGATGTTACCAATGCCACCACAGCCATATGCCGCACAACGAATGCATCTGTTGGGACATCTGGACCATTGCAGGTTTTTTTTGATGGAGCCATGAGGCAATCAATCGACTTGTTCACATACAGAGCTAATCCAACAGTCACTGATGTTGTCCCTTTAAAGACTATACAAAGGTATGTATTAGGCTGATTTTGAAAATATTGAAATTTGGATTTTTCATCGGGCAACCCTCTAATTTGGTGAATTATGGGTCAAAAATACCACATACAAATTTTTTTCACTTTTCGTGAATATTTAGGGGCTGCTACCGACCTTTGAACTTTTGTATGTAAAGCCTATGGGGTTTAGGGACTGTTATAAAACTTCATGTTTTTCTCCTGATTGGAGTTAAAAATGTGCTAAATAATGTCTTGATGTTTTAGTTTTAATGTATATCTTCCTTAAAATATACATTGGTTACAATTTCAAGTTCAAGGTAATTCACAAAACTGAAAAAACAAAAAACTCTGGTGTGGGAGTACACCCTATTCATAGCACAGCTGCTAGATTTTAACATAAACTAGTTGAGACTCTAACACAACACAAAAATTCACATTGCTGGCTGAAAAGAGTAATAGAAAATTAAGTCATTGCAGAAGTCTAACTTTTCTGAAACATCAATTATGAAAAATTATCATATCATTAAATCCCATGCAAAACAACCAATTCAATAAATGTTATGTAACTTGAACCACACATATTTTATATTTGATTAATGACCCAGATGCTGAACACCACTTAAAGGATTTGCACTCTCAACTAGCTTTAACAGACATTGAATAGTTACAATGGTTATCAATATTTTCAAGTGTTTTGACCTACTGGTTCAATACAATGTTGTCTCATATGATCCCCTTGATTCTAGTGTATTGTGATATGAACCCCAGGGAGCAGCTTGCAACTGACAAGTTATGACGGAAAAGGAACTTTGAACAAGTTTATGATGTTGAAAATGAATATTGAATAATAGAATAATTACTTGGAGAATTATATAGGCCTCTCCAAAAGTAAGTTCTGTTTGTGGAGCTATTTTACAGCTGTTGGAATTTTGATATTTTTTACCAATTGTATGCCTATTATCACAGGGCCAAAAATAAAAAGGCATAATTTGTTGCGAAACATGTTCAAGACATCTAAAATTATAATAGCTTTACCAACAAAGACAGAATTTTTAATAATTAATATGCTATAACATTCAACGGTAAACATATTTTTTTTTCAACTGGCCATTAGCTGTTGAATCTTTTGCTGGCACCCAAATGATGCAATTTTCAACAAAATGTGTTTTTATGAAATCTTGATGACTTTATTTAACAATTTCTTGGCTAATTGCTTTAAGTGGACCCTCATACATAACATATATTGATTTTGTTTTGATACCTTATGCGAAAGAACAATTTTGAAAGCATTTTTAAAAATGCCTCAAAACCCCATAGACTTTACACACAAAAGTTCAAAGGTCGGTAGCACCCCCTAAATATTCACAAAAAGTGATAAAATTTTGTATGTGGTATTTTTGACCCACAATTCACCAAATTAGAGGGTTGCCCGATGAAAATCCAAATTTTGATTTTTTTTCAAAATCAGCCTAGTATGTATTATAAAGATTATAAAGAATGCTCTATGTTATTACATTTGCACATTTCAATTTCAATTTCCTGGGTGTGATCATGTTATTTGTGAAGTGTTTTGCAAAAGTTGTGTTTTGATTGCTAGATACATTGCTTATTTTATTTGTCATCCATGTACTTCAACCAAATCATTTGATATTTATGTTCTTGTAGATCTAGGGATAAGGACAAGTAACTTTTTGAAAAAATATAATTAATCTATTAGTTGTGTTATGATTTTTACTTTACATCTTCATGTGATTGTATGTAAATTGTGATGATGCATTTTGCATTAGATTTTCTTTTAATTTTTGGTGACATTTGTTTCCTGTTGTGTCCTCCATAATGCCATTGCACATTTGATTTGGACATACCCTAGAATTATATACTTAGCATTTTTGGCTAGGTGAGATGGGTTTCTATCAATTCCTGGCCAGGATGTCAAAAGAAGTATTTGTTCAGGCCTCTGACCATGGATAATAGGCATTAAATTGACTATTGCCTCCAAGCAAATACCTTTTGTTGGCTTGATTGCTTAGGTGAATACCTGGGATCAGCGAGGTCAAAGATTTATTGATCTGTACAAATCACTTTTTAACTGTTAGGCCTACTGTAATTGTATCAAACATTTAATTTTCATGTGTTGGCTGTATCACAGACATTCTGTGGCTGTATTCTGTGCTTGAAAATGTTTTTTACTCTAATTCAGACAGTTTATAATGTAGGCGAACATCATTCTGTGCCAATTTTGTTCAGTTGAGTTGGAAGAAACTTTATTGGACGCCTTTTTTGTATGTTTAATCATGTTTTTGAGGGTCTATGGTTTAATAGACCGTTATAATATTTTCGACTTTGAATGTTTTTATTGGAACTTTTTTTCCCTTGGTTTTGAAATAAATGATACATATAATATCAAAAAGAAAAGCGTATGAGAAAAATCTGGATAAAAATAGGTTCTAATTCTTCTGAACGAAACATTTCTTCTTAGACAGAATTAAGGAAGGAGTGCATGTGACTGTATGC
>JXSR01S037524.1:0-10746 GCA_000969725.1 Ophiothrix spiculata
AGTCTATGGAGATTTTTAAAATGCTGAGAAGCTTGTAACTTGAAAATGAATAGTCGGAATCAAGTGAAATTTTCTGATTAAATTTATGTTGCATTTTTTTCCTTGATGTATTGAAAAATGTTTTTTTTTTAAATGATTTTACTCAAAACAAATAAACATATTCTGTACATTTGTTATGTCTCTATGTTAGTATTTATAATGTAAACTTATACTAGACAGAGTATGAAATGCCTTTGGATTGCACCTCGAAATGATATCAATACAAGACAACACTATATATTCCAATTTAAAAGAGATTCCGTTAAAAGAGTTCATTCTTGGCAGGCAACCCAAACTCTATCCCTAGCAATGCTGTAAAGTAACAAATATTGACATTTTGCTTTTAGGGAGAAGCTCAAAGATTTGTCTTTTCTTATGGTCTATTGAGGAGGGTTATGCTTGGTTTGTGTTAGGTGGAACATGTGAAACAGGATACATGCTTTTCGTGCCAACCCTTGTATGTATCCGAAAACTTTAATTTTACCATATTAAGATTTTTTGTCATTAAAGGCAATTTGACAAATGAAATATTGGGCTTCTAGTGTCCGTCCCCACCATAGATTTACAGGGGATACCAGACTCATCACCATTTTCATTCCGGCATGGAGACAAAATTTGGGGTATTCGTCTTTTTACTGATGATGCATCTCATCTTGTCATAATGCGTGAATGTTGAAAACGTCGATCCTGGCACTGTAAAGTGAAAGTTCCTCGTTTTGGAACTAGTCCTTGTTTTTCTAAAACGAGTAGGGTACTCGTTTTTCTAAAACGAGGAACAAAACAAGTAGCAAAACAAGTTAATTGACTTGTTTTGTTACTCGTTTTAGAAAAACGAGTACCCTACTCGTTTTAGAAAAACGAGGACTAGTTCCAAAACGAGGAACTTTCACTTTACAGTGTGGGTTTCCCAACCGGAAATCAATCTTAACTGAAATTTACCCCTACTTTAAGTACCCCTAATTTGAGCTCCACGCCATAACACAGGCTGGCATACAAAGTCCAGTATCTCGCTTGTAAATCTATGGTCCCCACTTAACATAATTCAGTTTCAGTTCTGTTAATGCGTGGCAACGTTTTCAACATGAGTGAAATTCTGTCCATATTCTCTATCTATCCCCAGTCAAAATGACTAAAGGAAAAGCATCTAATGGAGTCAAATCAAAAGGACGCAAGGAGTACAAGGATGCCGACTTCCGACTAAAACGAGCCGAGTACATGAAAACCCTGAAAGCAAAGAAGAAACAAGCAGAATGGACGCAGGCTGACGAAGAGAAACTACGACGCGCCAAAGCGGAAATGAACGAAATGCTTAATAGTCTAACAAAGAAACGAGAAGATGAAAAACGACTGGCATATAATGCATACATGAGAGAATATATGAAGAAGAGAAAAAAAGTGCAAAAGAAAGCTGAGCGGGGTAGAAAGAGGGGAAGAGGAAAACGTACTTCTGGACAGACTCGGGAAACAGCTAATGAAAAGACGAATGAGGGCCTAATGGAAACATTTACTAATTTGAAACCAAAAGATTCCACCCAAGAGAAAAACATTGATACATCTGTCATTGCAGAGGAACCATTCAAGATGGAAGTTCAGGTGGAAAATAATCTTCTGAAAGCTGCTCCTGAGAGCGATAATGATTTGTCACAACAATTAATGGAAGTAGATGATAAACCATATGTGAAAGACGAGGTGGACACATCAGTTATTGTAGAAGAGAGATTTAAGATGATAGTTGAAGTCTGTGACAATCTGCTGTTAGCTGCACCAGGAAGTGATCAAGAATCTCCGCCACCATCACCAAAGAAAGACGAGGAAAAGAAAGTAACGGAAAGAAAACGAATGACGGAAGAAGAGAAGAGGGAAAAGCGTAATGCCTATGCAAGACAGCAACGAGCGAGAATCAAGAAGGAAAAGGGCTTATGGACTGATGACGATGAGCAACTTTACAGACAGAGAAATTATGGGATATTACCATCTTGTCCACCACCAGATGTGTTCTTAGAGAAAGATGTAAAGTTAAAAACATCTCCGTCCATACCTAAAGAGGACAAGCGAGATGGAATACAAAATGACAATTGTGCTGATAATGTTAAGTCGCAAGGAAGTGTGATAGCTCCAAGAAGTGAAAAAGTTGACGTCGTAGGTAGGCCAAGGACAAAGGCAGAAAAGATTGCAGACTTAAAAGCAAAAAAAGCGGCTTATGAACGAATGCGACGAGCTGAAGAAAAGAAGGCGCAAGGAAAATGGACAGAAAAGGACGAAGCCAGATTTATTGCAGTGAATGGGAAGACTTTGGAAGAAGTGTCAAAGACGTTAGTAAAGAAGAGAGGTCCTGCACAACCAAGGTCTCCCCTGACAAAAGAAGAACAACATGAGAGACACTTGGGGCGTATGAGAAAATATTATGAGACGGTGACTAAACCAAAGAAGCAGAAGCAGATAGCGGAATCGCCACAGCAGAAAGTGGCTAGGCGGGCCGAAGCCGCAAAGAATAGGAAGGCGTTTGTCAAGAAAGTGACTGGAAACTGGACTGAAAATGATGCGGAAAGGGAGAAGGTTAAAGCAAAGAAACAAATTCAGTACCAAAAGAAACGAAAGGAAGTATTAAAAGCATGTCATAAGAAAAGTCCGAAGTTCGTTAAGTCTAAAGGAAAGCACAAAAAAGTGAAAAAATTCCGCAGCAAAAAGAGGTTGACTGGTGGGCTTCATGCTGGTAATCTGCACTCTGTAGATGAGTATGATGCAGTACCAGCTATGCAATCTGCTGGTAATTTGCATTCTCAAATTGAGAATGATGCACAGCCAGATTTGCAATCTGTGGTTAGGATAGAACTAACTGATGAAAAGGCTTTAATGAAAAAGTCAAAACATGCTTTGAGTTCAAGAGGTCGCGGCAGAGGTCGTGGAAAACTAACTCAAAAAATGGAAAAACAAGAACGAAAACAGCACATGCAAACTGTGAAGAGTTATAATGATATCACATCTGAGGTCTTGGGCATACCCAAATATAGCGCCAAGTCTACGAGGGGACTGTCAAGAGGTCGCGTGAGGGGAAGGGGAAGAGGGAGGGGTCGAGGTCGTGGTGCAAGCAGCATAGCAGAGGATACTGTTACCAATGGGTACATGAATGGTCATATGGATGATAAGAAAGTTACCACAAGAGGAAGAGGCAGAGGTAGAGGCTCTCGGGGAAGAGGGAAAAACATGATTGTGCGCTCGTGGAGCCCAAGGGGGAGAGGACGTAGTTTTATCCATAAAGGTACTTGCACTTTGATTATATTTTTCCCTTCCCTGTGTCATTACATAGTACTCACACTTTAGGCAAAATAAATATTTATTGGACAATTTAAACAAAAATCCATGCAGGAGTTTAATTTACAAACAATGGGGCCCTGTACTCTGGATTTGTGTTTACACCATCCAATAAGTTATTGTTTGGCCTATAGGTTGGGCATCAAAACACATTCTCTTTTGGTTTGGGAACTTCTCTCCACAAGTTTTAAGCTTTATGCACTAGTACAATCTGTTGAATTTGCCATACTAGTGCAACATTTATAATTGTCCATATGTATTTAAGTTTTCTTTAGCTCCTGGGGAAGAACTTTGAAAATTTAGTTTTACTTCCGTCAATTTCACAAATTTGGTTCATGTCCAATTTCTTGGCCAATCAAAACCTCTGTAGGTGTCTGCCTTATCTCCACGGTTTTCTTTCAAGGCACACCACTTGTTTCCCTTTCATCCAAGTCTTGAGCCTACTTTGATACAATTTTGGTAGGCCTGTTTGGAAAGCAGTGACTTGTCACTAAGGATGGGCCGATCTACGTTTACCAATTCACGATCCTATTTTTCTATAGTCGGCCCGATTCCGATTTTATTATGAATTCATCAAAGCACAAGAAAACATTGTTCAACCTAAAAAAAAACACCCACTGTATAAAATTAAGTATTAGCTACAGTTGAAACTTAATTGCTATTTATAGTAAACAACATGGCGACCTCTCTCCGTGTTCCTGTGTTGAACACACTTAATTTTACATCGTTTTTCTACCATTTAGAATGAGGAAAATTATAGTTTTGATAAAATTTGTAGTGGCCAGGACTTTCGTGATAACTATAATGTAATAATAATAATAGTTAGTAAGGTAGATAACATTAGGTTAAAACAAGGCAGAATGCTTTCATTTTTTATTCGTGGATACCACACTACTTCATGCCGTAATAATGGATTGGTTGTTGAATCGGCAAAGTTCCTGTGATTTTGCCGATCCTGATTCACTGCCAATCTCACCATAATCGGGCCGATTTTTGGTCGGGCTGATTGAATCGGCCCATCCTTAAGTGTCACTGAAGCAGAATATTGCCCTCAGAAAGGGGCATACCATTAGATTTTCAAGGGGGTAGGAAGTTAGGTTCAGGGTAGAAGTTTTTTCTGGATAGAAAATGTGTCTTGATGACTAACACTCTCGTCAAAACAGGTCTGGTTATGATAGCTGATGGCAATCTACTCTAAAATTCTGATATTGCGCATATGTTTTGCATCTGGATATTAACTTTTGAAAACAATGAAACATGTGAAAACGTATAATATTCTTTATAATCGGGCAATAACAATTTGTCACAATTTCACATCCTAATAAAATGGTCAACACATATAAGGCCAAGAAAAAAAATTGTATGTTTGCCCTTTCGCGACCGACCAAAAAATCACAAAAATCTTGAGTCACTTTTTTTTCTCTTTTCCATTCATAACATTAACAAAATTGTGTATTTTTGCGGAAAAAATATATAACAAGGAAATTATACTTATCTAATACAATTCTTAGTTTTTCGAAACCCAAACGCATCAATTTTACCTGCAAAAAATGTTTTAAAATCGTTGTGTATCGTGGATCGATCAAACCAATGGGGAAGTTATTTAGTGTGCGCTCTTGGCTAATTGGCGATGAGCTGTACTGAGTGAGTTAAACGAATCGGCAGCCTGTTTCCAAGATGGCGACCTTCCCTGTTTGTATGTCTTTCACGCGAAGGCAGCAAAATTGTGTGGAGTTTGGTAGCATCCAGTGGCACGTTTTTGACATTGTTTGATATTCATAATAACATGGCATCAGAATGTGTATCGGTGCATGTTACCATTGCGCCAAACGGTCCTTGGCAGGATGTTAACAAAATCGAAAGTCTTGATGTGTTGCGTGTGTTGAATTTACGGCACATTATACATTTATAAAAAAAATTGACCTACCGACCCTACTGGGTTTTTTTCTTGAAAGGGCAAACAAACAATTTTTTTCTTGGCCTAACAGAAAATAGAAAAAACGTGCAGTGCATCAGAATTTATTTTGATGGTCGATCTATCAAAACAGACCTAGGCCAAACAATAATTTATTGGGCAGTGTAAACAGAAATCCTGAGTACAGGGCCCATTGTATGGGAATGAAACCTCTACCATGGATTTTTGTTTAAATTGTCCAATAAATTTGTATTTTGCCTATAGCATAGATTCTGCTCTATCTGTACATGTTTCACACATCGTCCTACTGAGAATGCTACAAAACCCCATCTCTAGTTGCTCAGCCAAAATCAGTGGCTCGGTGCAAATTCTTTTGTCAAAATGGGACTCTTGCAAGCCATGGACCTGAGCAGAAGTGATGAATTGGTTTTGCAGTGGTTCCTTGGCAATTCACTGCTCTAGAAGTAATTGCTGATGCTATTTCCGTGACAATTAGAAGTCACTTCTCTTGTTGGGCGATATTGAAAGAGCAACAATTTTGGCTGAGAATAGGCTTAATGCAATTGCTGTGATTGCGTTTTTATTACACCTTTTGCACAAGTAGTTTTCATCACTATTATACAAAAGTAGTTGCATTATCATTAATGTATACATAGTAATTTGTTTATCACTTAATTGCACAAATACTTTTATCCATCATCATTTTTACACACACTGTGTTAGTTAGTCGCATCAAATCTGCTCTTCTTAGACCATGTCCATACAAAGATCATTTGCCTCTATTTATCCATCTCTCACTAATGTATACTATTATAGACCGTTTCAAAATCCATCCGGAAATCTCCGGAACGTCGATCACGTGGCCGTTTTATCAACCAATTACGTATGAGCTCATTAGCATAAAAGTTTTTTTAACCAAATTTTCCGAAAATTCTCTCGCATTTGCAGTGCAATAAAAGTGAAAAATAATTATATTCAGACTTATACATGGTTAGAGGCACTAATTCTGAACAACTTTTGGCTAGGGGCACCATATGCTCACTGACAGAAAGAGTGAAATTTCCATTTGAAATCGTCTCATTAAGCTTACAATTGCCAGTCAACTCGGAGTGCATCACACTAAAAGTAACTCGTTAGTGCTTTATAACCCTAATTACAAGTTCGAATTCGTACTCAACCAGTTAACGAGAACTTTACATTCTGGTTATTGTGTTGAAGAGTCGCTTTTTCTGTCGGCAATTCCCGGAAAGTGTAAAATCAGGTTCAGAAATTCTTAACAAGTCGTATTTTGAAAAGGTCTATTATATACTTGATTTCATCATCATCAACCGCACTTTCCATTACTGCAATGCCATATTTTCTAAATTTGTTGACTTATAGTGTACCGTATAGATAGTTTTTTCATTTTGCATCATTTTGGTACCAATCAGAGAAGGTACACACTCGATCCTGCAGAGGCTTACAAATTAGCAAATGATGTCATAGACTTGAACCACTTCCTAATAACGTGTATTTTACTCTGCATGATAAAAATCCCACCAGAAGGCATTTTGAGTGCCAAAAAGCTTTGAGTTGAATCCCAACTCTCCCTAAAGGTTGAACAGTTCTCTACTCCTCCTTTACAATAAGACTCCAGTTTTATTTATTATTTATTTAAAGTGATTTTTAAACTAAACTGCTCATTCTATCAGATAATATTGTCTGCTTAAGATCATTCAGAGACAGGGGCGTAACTAGGGGGGGAAGAGGGGGCAAGTTGCCCTGGGCGCCACCTCTAGGGGGGTGCCAAATCACCACTACATGAAAAATAATTGGACCAACAACAGGGGACATACTGCTGAAATTAGCCAATTTTTGCCTAATTTTTTTTGCCCGCTCCGCGCGCCGTTTCAGTACTTTTTAGCTTAAATAAGCAAATATTACTGCCAAAAAACGCAAAATTTTTTTGCGAGCTGGAAAAGAATTACGGCAAACTTTAGCAGAAATTACCCATTTTAGCCAAAAAAGAGAGTTTTTCAAAGCTGTTGGAATTTTTGTGGGGCATACTTTTTAAAGTTGCCCCCCAGTCGCGGGGGGGGGGGGGGTGCCAGTTTCACTTCTTGCCCTCACCCTCGCTGCACCCCTGTTCAGAGACCTACCTGACCATGCAAACTTCAGTGGTCCCTAGCTCCATTTCTGTGCAGACACAATTTTTCCCGTCCATTAATATGACTGATAATTCCCATGGCAGTAGTTTCCATTCTTGTGGCTTTGTGGGATCAACTGTGATTTTTCTCTGGGTATCAAGTGGTTTCAGAGTAGTTGTTGCGGTCGTAGCGTCTAGCTGCGGCAAACGGCTAAGCATTTGCAATTTTGAACTGTCGTGATTTAGCACCATACATTTGCATATTACCGCGATTGTCTGTTGGGAGAAAAGTTGAATTCCTTCCAACTCAAAATGACATGTTGTTGCTATCATTATGACAAGATTATCAATATATGTGACCTGTCATATTGAAAGGTACCTTACGGTCAGCATAGTAAATTACGAGATACGTGCCATTGAGGCTGAGCATAGTCAAAAATCATGTCCGAGGTTGAATTTCTAATTTCATCAAAATGGTTATGTTTGAAGTGTATTCTATCATATTTACGAGATTCCAACATCCAAAACATAAGAAATATGTATTAAAAACCAAGATAAAAATCCTCTCTCCATTCAGACTTTAAACTCGATTTTCTCAGACTGAATCAGCCCGATACTTTTTACCAATTTGGATGTAACTTCACAACCGAACATCCAATAACCAAAAGCAAGGTATCATATTAAAGCTTAAAATCGCAGCTTTCAGATGAGACTAAAAATCAGTTTTGATTTTGGGAGCCTTAAGGTCCCTTTTGATATGACGGGTCACATATAAGCTTGTCACGCTTGCCGCAGGTGCTACAAGGTCAAGTCAGACACTCTGAAACCATTTACTGTAAAGCACTTTAATTTCGCGGGTACTTTATTTCGCGAATTTCAAATGAGCAGCAACTTAGCTGGGATTTAATTTCACTAATCTGGAACAATGACCATTAGTTGCAATGCAAGATATAATTTTCACGAGGGATTTAATTTTTGCGAATTTTCGGTCTAGCGAAATTAGCAAAATTAAATCCCTAGCGAAATTAAGTGGTTTTACAGTATTCCTTTGCTTGCATGGCTAGAACAATTTAGCACAGGCAGATCTTCTTTAAAATGTACATTTTCTTTGAAATTATTACTTTCAATCTAAAAATTGTTTGCGTGGACTGCTTTAAATGATGCTTGTTACATGACAAACGCACCCATAGTGGTTCCCCCTTTTAAAAATTATGATTGTACAAATTAGGTATATTTGTCATAAATTTATAGTTTTAAAATAGTATCCAAAAATAGTATAACTAGTAATAGGACTACTTATTGGAAGATATTTTATGGGAATGTTTGTGTTAAGTGCATTTATAAATCTTACTTTAGATAATTTTATTTTATTGAAAAGTTGTTTTAGAAAGGGGTAAATGTGTTAATACCTTAGGCCCTCCATGTTTTCTATTGGATAATCAAGCATTTCAATAACTTTTATATTAATGCCACGAGATATAATGCTGGATGTTAAGCAGAGCTTATCTTCAGGAATTGCCAACTATTGGAATAATGACTTTTTGTTGGGATGTACATCATTTGGAATTTTTAGTTTTAATTGCTTTTCAAGAAAAGATGTGGTGAGATCAAAGTTGCATAGAAGGATTTCTAATATCTTAAAGGACATAATATTATCACCATCAAAATTAAGTAAACAGAACAGAAAATATTGTTAAATCATAAATGGTCAAAATTGAATTATTATAACATCAATTTGTTGGCCATTTTGAATAATGCCATATTACATCAAACTGTTGGCCATTTTGAATGCTGCATGCTCTACAAATGTGGTAGTGGCCTGCACCAATGTCAGTTCAATGTGATTACTTATTATTTTATAATTGTTGGTCATTTTGAATTTAATCCCCTGACGACATTAATTTCTTGGCCGTTCTGAATTCTGCATGCTGTACAAAAGTGTTAGTGGCCTGCACCAATTTAAAATATCAGTTCAATGTGATTACTTATTATTTGCTATTGATAAAGTGATTGTTGCTTTGAGGAATGTGATTCACGAATTGATGACTAGTGTGGCAAAAATAATCAGAAAAAGGCCTACTTAGATCATGATTAGCAGTACTGATGATTAGATGTATCTACAGGTATGCAGTAATTGTGTGTACAACTTATGACGTGGTCTTTATAACAAACAGCTAGCAATGAGTAATGTACTATATAGTTGCGTGAAGAAAACCTTTTCACTTTTACATGTCTCGTGCGCCGAAATTCAAGTTTAAACGCAACTCATGCGATACTCGTGAGCTCATGTGATTTGACAGTTCTGTTGCTGCGTGACTTGATGATCAATTTGATTGGTTTGTTGTTCACGCATGGTGCGATTTGGTCCCGCCCTGAATGAAAATGTTTGTTTCAGATGACTTTAACTTATAAGTATAATATGTAATTAAATTTTACAAGAGTATATATTATATATGGTGTGACACATTGAAGGGTACACCTGCAGCAAAGTCCAATTTGTGTCCCATCTTATCGAAAGGTACCTTAAGGTCGGCATAGTATTACGAGATACGGACCATTGAAGCTGAGCAGAGTCAAAAATCACGTTCAAGGTCGAATTCCTAATTTCATCAGAAACGTTACCTTTGAAATGTATTCTATCATATTATTCAGGTTCCAACATCCAAAACATAAGGAAAATGTGTTAAAAAACAAGATAAAAATCCCTTCTCCATTCAAGTTTTACTCAGTACAAAAACTTCACAACACGATTTTCTCAGAACTATAGTTTTTCAAAATCAACCCTTTACCAATTTGGATGTAACTTTGTAACCGAACATCCGATAACCAAAAGCAAGACCTATATCATTTTAAAGCTTAAATTAATTTTGATTTTGGGACCCCAAGGTACCTTTCGATATCAATGGTCAGATTGGTCACATTTGAGTTATGGCCAACTGAAGTTGAAAATGAGCGAAAAAGATCAAATTTGTGGTATGGTAAAATTGAGATAACTTCAATTACACATATATTTTCAAATTAATTTGTTAAGAAGTATCAAAAATATTTAAAATGTTGAGATTTCTATGACCATGTCAGATCTATTTCTTGCTCAAAAATATCTGTGGAAGAGTCACCTATGCAATAGACCATATTTATATACCGCATTAATAAATTAAACAGAGTTGATTGGGATGTAACTTCACAACCGAACATCCAATAACCAAAAGCAAGGTATCATATTAAAGCTTAAAATTTCAGCTTTTAGATGATACTAAAATATCAGTTTTGATTTTGGGAGCCTTAAGGTCCCTTTTGATATGACGGGTCACATATAAGCTTGTCACGCTTGCCGCAGGTGCTACAAGGTCAAGTC
>JXSR01S037524.1:10796-33547 GCA_000969725.1 Ophiothrix spiculata
TTAGATTTTTTTAGCACATGAAAATTACCGAAATCAGAAATTTATTAATGCGGTATATAAAACAAATATATACCGACTTTTTCAGATCTCTGGATTAAAACTATGATCCTTCAGTGACTAAAATTTTGCTATTTTAGTCACTTCAGGCTCATAGTTTTAACCAGAGATCTTCAAGTCGGTATATATTTGTATACTATAATTGACATACCCCCGCCGTTGATGGGGTAAATCCACAGAATTGGACGGGGAACGGAACTCAGAGCAAGGGCAAGTAGTGTATTTATCATATTTGGCCTTGTTCTGAGTTCCGATTCCCGGTCCGGTTCTGTGGATTTACCCCATCAACGGCGGGAGTATGTCAATTATAGATATGGTCTATCCCCTGGAGAAAATCGAGTACAATTCTAGTACAAGATTGGAATGTGCACATTTGGAACATCATTCGAGTACACTTTAAGTACATTTCTAATACAAATTGTTTGTATTTTTTAACAAACAATTTGTACTAGAATTGTACTTAAAATGTACTCGAATGATGTTCCAAATGTGCACATTCCGATCTTGTATTGGAATTGTACTCGATTAGAATTGTACTCGATTTCTTCCAGGGTAGATACTGCCAGTTTCCACCACTTCTAGCTAAAAATTGGAATCGGCAATTTTTCTATATTTTTGAAAGGTTTTAAAGTTTGTCCGTGAAATTGAGTTAAAATCTGACATCAAAAACATCAGCTGTTGTGGCGTTTGAAGTGATTCTTTTATTTTCCAATCAACCAATAGCTTTGTTTGACTTCATCTTCAAGTTTGTTTGCCATAGACTGATCTTGGTTGTTATGTATATTTGCGATTTTGAAGATTTTTTTAAATCAAAATCAGCCGGGTTTTTGGCCAAAATTTGTCAATTTGGGTTAATTTTTTTGTAATTTTTTGTATTTTGTAAACATCTTTCAGTTTTTATCCCAATTTTGTGGGATTTTTGTGTTATTCTGGGCAAAGAAAAAATTTTAGGGGAAAAAAAATGCCCGCCCGACCTACTTGGAAGGTCCGCCCGCTCCTAAAACAGGGTTATTTTTTCGCCGCCTTAGCTCTAAATTTAGAACTAAACCTTAGATTGACACAAATGTTGTACCATATTAAATAGGATTTCACATGTTGTCCAACAATACTAATGACTCCAATTTTGACTTTTGGGGCCAAGATGAACCTCATGCTGTGGTGTTTCATAATTGTAGAGATATTAAGGTTCATCATTTCTTCATTCTTAAAACTTTACAGAGGGGGTATCTCTACATAGTAATTCATGCAGGCATAAGTTGTTCGACTATTTAGTATATAACATAAGGCCTAAAAAAATTGTTTGATTGGTGTTCCCCGAGGCGACCGACCCTATTTTACTGCCAAACCTAAATATTTTTTATTTTTTGAGCATGGTAAAAAACCTCCAAATCCCAAATGTGATGGGAATCGATTCATGGGGGGTCCAAGATATGGCTTGCAGGACATTCATAATGACAAATAAAGATGTGTTACAGAAAAAGTGAAGATATTTTTGTATATGTGTTGTATATTTTTTTGTCTTGGTATGTGAAACAAAGACTTAAAAAATAATAAATAAATAAATAAAATAAAAAAAGATCCGACCTACCGCCTTTTTTTCTATGTTACGCCAATCAAACAATTATTTTTTTATGCCTAATAGGCATACTATAAGTCAACAGATTTGTCCAGATGTTTGCAGTGATTGTCCACAAACCACATTGACATTGTAGATACTCATACTAGTCACAGAAGCACACTAAAACAATAAGTGAGTTTGTCATTTCGGACTTACGTCTCTTGTCATATTGTATCAAAATTTTGCCCATTCCAAATATTTTCACCCATTTGAAAATACCCAGGACTAAAAACATAGATTTTGCATAGTTTCTGATCATAAAAAACCCTTTTTTAATGATTCATTTAGATAAAATATATTTCAATAAAGAAATCAATAATATATTGATTCCCCCCCCCCCCACCTTTTTTTGGGGGTGGGGGGATATTTGTGAACTTCGCAAAATTTTGCATAGTTTTCCAGTGGAGGAAAACTGTTTAACAATTAAATCTCCCAAAATGCATTTTCATATATAGAAATAGCAAACTCACTTATTCTCTGGAGAAGGTATATTAATGATTAATTTCATTTGTATTTTGCATTTGTCATTTAGCATGTGATTTATTATTTTTGTTGCTTTTCAATTTTAGTTGCCAGAAATGAGCAATTTGGCATGGTCTATGTATGCAAAAATCTGCATGGTGTATATAATAGCTTGATCTATGTAACAAAATCCCAGCCCATTTTTTACATAAACATCTATAAGTGCACGTTTCACATCGATGACATACTAGAAAGACCATGACATTCTAGTTTTGATAAAAGTTAATTCTTTCGCTCCAGATTTTCTTTTTCGCAACCCGTCCTATTTAGATGGAAAGCCGCTCAGAGTGGCTCACAGCCTTCTCACTTTATGATAGCCTATATATGATAGCTGTAGAGCACAAGGATTATTCTTTTTGCTAATATAAATAATAGCGCTAGATACCTATTCCCAACAACTGCTTGCAAGCGAATTTTTGACTAATTTGGCGTTGTAATTTTTTTTTTTAATTTTTTTAGGGCTATTTGAAAAAAGTACATCAAAGTAGAAATTCCGGCCAATCGTGCACGCTTTTGGGAGCCTCTAAGAGCGGCTTTCCGGATTGAAAGAGATAAAGTGGTTTTAATTTTAGACCAATTCCAAGACGCTTGCAAGTTAACATGATTTCAACTTTAGAATCTCTGTTAACATATCAATAACGCTAGTTACACGTCTTCTTAGTATGTCACAGGCACAACAAGACCTAACACAGTTCACTACATATGTCAACATTTCAAACCTGAAGGGGCTGTCACACATTGATATTACAAGATACGATACAGATTTGATGGACTTTAAGGACCCTGTCAACCCTTCGTTTTCAGAAATAATTGTTGCTCTCTATCTCAGCAATGGATAATTAAATCCAAATAAAAGTATACATTTCTAGCAGCGGATTTGCATACTGAACGTAATGGTGAAGTCATTTTTGGTCCAAATATCATGTTTTTTGGCCCAAATTTTACGGGAAAGCTAACTAAATTTTGTTTTGGTGAAATTTCAAACTATTTTACTCTTTTGAATCTAGAAAGCAATATCTAGAATGCATTTATCAAATTTTTATTTATTTTTTCTTAGTTTTTGAAATATTGCCAAAAATGGTGGCAGCGGTGGGATTTTTGAATCAATTTTTTTTACAATTTTTTGCATTTTGTGATAGCTTAATGTCCATCATATCTGTTTCGTCAATTGATGTCCATTAAAGCATATGTGACCCATCATATTGAAAGGTACCTTAAGGTCGGCATGGTAAATAACGAGATACGGGAGCTAAGCTTAGTCAAAAATCACGTCCACGGTCAAAATTCTAATTTCATCAGAAACGTTACTTTTAAAGTGTACTCTATCATATTAATTAGGTTCCAACATCAAAAACATAAGCAAAATGTGTTAAAAACCAAGATGAAAACCAACTCTCCATTAAAGTTTTACTTAGTACAAAAACTTCAAACTCGATTTTCTCAGAACTATAGTTTTCCGCCCGATGCCTTTTGCCAATTTGGATGTAGCTTTGCAGCCGAATATCCAATAACCAAAAGTAAGGTGTCATTTTAAAGCTTAAATTCTCAGCTTTCAGATGAGACCAAAAAATCCATTTTGATTTGGAGACCCTTAAGGTACCTTTCGATATGATGGGTCACATATATCCGTTATTGTCTGTCAGGGCCTCAATATATTTACAGATCAGTTAATCTGTTACTTTATACCTTTCTGTTTAGAAATTCAACTCAATAATCTCGTGGATTATAAGATGTACCGAGTTGGTCGCAAAGGTGTCGGAAAAGGCTATCTGATCAACGGATACGAATACATCAGAAATCGTGCCTGCGATGATAGAACTTTTCTGCGCTGTCGCCTTCGTAAAAAGTGCTTTGCAAAAGCCACAATATTTCACAAGTATGATAAAGCCCTTGTAACAGATAATTCCCATAGCCACTTGCCGCCTAGTGATATCAATCTACCAATGATAAACACGGAGACCGATTCATCATTGATTGATTCGTCTTTCACCGATTCGTCATTGGTTGATATGTCGTTGATTGATTCGTCATTGATTGGTTCAGAGATGGGGAATGATTCATCGCCAACAGATGCAGAAAATCGCAATGATTTTATAGATATTTCACTTATTCACGAACCATTGCCTAAAACAATCAAGCTGGAATATCATGCTGACAAATGCGCCAGTGAGTCTGTAGATGATGTACCGACCATGAGCGAATCTAAAGCGCCCTCTTGTGTCAATATTAGGATGGAGTCAACGAGTGAATTTGCTGCTAAGGAGGGTGAGTCTCAGCTCATCCATTTAGATGTTTAAAGATGTAAAAATATGCTTGGCTTGAGTTGGGCAATTTTAACAGGACACCGAGTGAAGGAGAAAGTTTGGTCGTAGGAATCATGAATAAATATCAAATACAAGCAGTTACACTGTATCACATAGATATGTATATACTCGGATGTAAATCAGGTATACAGGGTGCCCCAGAAAAAAAGCCTTACAATCTTAGGTTTTCTTAGGTTTAACGGATTGTCAGAAAGTATGTAAACGTTGTATTTTTTTAATCCATGAATTGAACTTTATAAAGCCATTTGTTTCATTTCAATCGGTAGTGTACAACAAAAGTTATGTGTTATCAAATATTTGAGCTGATTTTTGACTCCCAATTTCATGATATATGCTCATAAAGCAAGGGTGTTTCTGAATGGAATAAATATGGGTCACCTTGAAAAATTTATCATATCTGCCTTATTTTTTCATCAAATTTTTTCATTTTTTTCAGCATAGATAAAAGACAGCATGTACATAATAATTTATATTATATTAGTAAACATTGTTATGGTTGAGTGAGCAGATCAAGGAAATTACTCATAGAAATTCATCCAAGAGGAGTTGTGGAATTAGACCAGAAAATTTTACATCCAAATATTTGACATACCATAACTTCTGTTCTAGATTATCGATTGAAATGAAACAAACGTTATATTGAAGGGTATTTTATGGACTATAAAACAACACCTTTACATATTTTCTTACTATCCGATAAAGCCAAGAAATGTACACGCAAAGATTGTAATGTTTCTTCTGGAACACACTGTATGTATTGTCTTTTTACATGCATAGGTTTGCAGAACAAATTTCAAATTGCATATGATTCCAAGGCCATCCGACTATCCCAAGTCTTTCCAGTTGTTGCCATTAGCGATCACTTTTTTTTGCTATGCGTGAATAGGAGAGGCACTCATATTCTTAGTGACAGGGGTAATTTCCTGTCAATTTCAAATATGAGTACCTTCCGCGGGAGCATATAGCGAATATCGTATACTGTATACTTCCATGTGATCGTAGCCTCTCGTTTTTTCTTCCATTCTTCTTCTACTTCCCTCCCCCTTGGGCCTTCCCCAAACCATCTTGCTCATATGCAATTTGATCAAGGATCTTGATATCGAAACCTCTTCCTCTTTAACATGTTACAATAAATTCTGATGATTGCAGTTAGGTATCAATTGTCAATTATAAATTTATGATTTTGGATCAAACGGACCATTTCTAGAATCCATGATACTATTCATCAATAGTGTACTGTACTAACGTCAAGACCAAGTCGTCTTCATAATGTGGATATTCAAGGGCTGTTCAATTATTTTGTGGTCTAAGATTGAAGGAAATAAGCTACACAGGTTTTATTAAAATGTTCTCGCTTGATTGATAAATACAGTTATCAAGTGAATATCTTCGCTTGTTTTTATGTTATAGCAAATGTAAATCTTGCCGGTTAAAGATTTCTAGATAATGTTTAGAAAAACTAACAATCATTAGGTCAAGAGAGCCTGCATCAAAAGATATCAGAACCTTCCCATCATGCCTTGCTTCCAATTGGATATTTTGTACAAGTTGTCATGAACATCTTTAGTGATGAAACATAGCACAATTGGAAGATTCATCCCAATTTTGCATTTCAGACATGTATTATCACTAAAGCTATTTATGAAAATCTGTACAAAATATCCCATTGGAAGCAAGGCATGATGGGAAGGTCCTGATATCTTCTTTTGACTGCATCCGCATGATCCTCGCTGTCATGTTTGAAATCGGCTGTTTTTTTTTAATGTTAAGTAATGACACCTTGTTTCTTTAGAGCTCATTTGATGTTGCACCTGGGAGAGATTTTCCTGGGGGCACTCAAGTATAATGCTGTTACCAAGAAAAAGGTGAATTGGGGTTGTTTTTACGGGCAGAATGGTGAGTCAGTCGACATCGTTTAGGGAATCAAAAGCAGCCATTCCCAAGAAATATAGTACTTTTTCAAACCCTTATGTTAAAACGTTGATGATAAAATCTCTATTTCGAGTGTGAATACGGGAAAAAGGGTATATATTTTTGCTTCAGAAACAATCACCCTTTAAGGGGTGTTTTGAAAAACTGTAGTCACACGATGTCTGCAGCATTATACATTGAGTCTCCCTGCCCCCTGAGAGATATTCAGGTGACTGTTTGTAGTGAACCTTATTTTTTTGCAATTTCTTCAATTATCAAAGTAACAAATTAGCTTTAAAAATCTCTTAACCAGCAAGATTTGATTTTCTGTAACATAAGAACGACAGCATATACTTACTTGAAACTTTCCATATTTTCATCAATCAGGTGGATGTACCCAACACATTAATAAAATCTGCATAGCTTTACCTCCTTCTACATTAGGCCATACACTTATTGAACACTCATCAAATTTTATCTTCCATTTGGTGTCCTGCAGAGAGAGCCCTACTTATTTTATTTTTTTTCATCTTAGAATTGTATTTTTTATTATTTTTATTTGTACATACTTGAGCCTGTGTGTGTGTTGTTCCCTTTGGAAAAGGTGTAGGCTCCTATTTTATCATGAGTATAATTTATGTTTAACTATAACTAACCTTGATCTCTGAAATGTATTTTGTGAGGTTTAACCCTTAAAGGTTGCTTCTTGTTGAAGAACATAAGAGAAAATTTTACATTCTATGTCATATATCCAAAAGTATAAAGAATTTGGAGGTGAAATTTTGGATTTATAATCAGGAAAACATGGAAATTTCACATCAAAAATATAGTACTATCAGTTGTGCCCTGGGTAATGAGATTGATGAGATCGGATCCTACACCTTAAACAGTGGGGCAATCTACATGGAGTGCAGATCCAGATGTATGCGCATCTCCGAGTTCCAGATCTGAGATGCGCATCTCCATAGACTGCTTACACGTACGCAGATTGGTATACAGCAGATCCGGATCTGACGCCCGTGTACCCACAGTCTACTGCAAAGCGTCTTACTGAGATGCGCATTCATCTGGATTTACACTACTCTGTAGATTGCCCCATTATCCATTTCTGGCAATGGACTGATGTGTACAAGATGTTGAGATTGAAGACGATTGTTTGAAGTGATTTTTACCTTGTGCTTTACAGTAACATTTCGTCATTTGAGTGCAAGAAAGTTATACCTGCAAAAGCTGCCATTTGTCATATATTTAAATTGCACAATGCTGTATAATCTTCAGTTTTGGGTCAGTGGCTGAAATGGTTCTTTGGTTGATATGTCATTGATTGATTCGTTGATTCCAATGGAAACGGTGTCACCTGAAGAACCAATTCAAAGGCCACTGACATATGTCAGGGAAATTTGGGGGATTTTTTACATTTCAGTGACTAGATGTTAAATGAATATGGTGCAATTCATGATTCTGATGTGACATTGGCCCTACCTCTTTTCTGGATAAATATAAAGAAGAGTACAACATAAATATATGCTGAAAATTTCACTTGATTCCGACCATTCGTTTTCAAGTTACAAGCTTTTCAGCATTTTAAAAATCCCCATAGGCTACTGTGCTGTAATTATTGTCAGGGCCCCGACAATAATTAGAATACGACACATTTTCACTTTTCTCATAAATGTAAGCTCATTTGAAAGAATGGTTTTGGGATTGTAACATACATCAGCCAAGGATTCATTCTCACTAAAAAACTCAATTTTGATAGAGGTGACCTTGAGGTTGAAAAGTGGATCATGAATTGCCCCTTTAAGGCAGATACGACTGTCTTGCACTCACATGACGACTTAAGGCAAAGTAAAATATGTTTCTCATCCCCTGGAAGGTTTTTCAAGATTTTTATTTTGTTTTTACTGTTAACATTTCAATCTTATACATGATCTTGCAAAATGTATAATGAAGCAATTCAGGAGATCTTTTTTGTGATCACTAGAAGAACTCTCATAACAAAAATGAAGAAAGAAACAAAGACAAAGATCTCTCTTCCTCTTTTTTTTTTCAAAAGTGTGGAGGAGAAACAAAAAAAAACTTTTCTTGGCCTTGGTCTATTTGAATCGTGCGGTTTTTAAGTATATATGTAGTAAAATAAGGCAAAAGAACAGTTAACTCATCAGACATCAATATGAAAAGCCAAGAGTCCATATTCTTGAGTCTTGTAAGACCCACACTTTAGTGAATGTGTGCACTTATTTCATTTCTTGTTTTAGTTTCAAAGAAACTTGTGGTTTTAACTCCTTTGTGAATACATTTACCATCATGCATGTAGAAAATGTGGCTAGTAATGTATACTAAATATTGAGATATTTAGTTGGTAGTATTATGGTGTTGTGTAGCATTAATTTACTACTGTATAATCTTTTAGATAGCGGTGTAGGCCTATACAGAGAAAACATGATTTGCTAGTGGCATGTAAAATTGTCATTTTGCTTGGTATAGTCAGGGCTGCCCTTAGGAAATTTTACTGCTGGGAAATACTAATTTTTTTCATGCTACCGGTACCTGGATATTGAAACGCTGATAATCAAAAATAAGGTTCACTCTGTACACATTTGAATGCTCTTCTAAAAGTTTCCTTTTCCGATATTACAATACAATTTTAGTTTGTATCTTATTTTAGATATCCTTACTTAAATTGTGGATCATGATCCTTATCAGAATTTAAAAAATAATACTTTATAGTTCGATTTTTAATTGCAAAAATAGTTGAACCTGGTGTCATGACCAAAACGTCTTGAACCCCTATTTCTTGCAAAACAAACGTGGTTTGTCAAATTTTGAGCTTCTCATGATTTTATTATATTATTTATTTTTAAAAGATTAGCTATTCTTTCAAGTGTCAAAAATCAAATTTAAAGCTCATCAATTTGAGTTCTTAAGAATATTTATATTCTCAGGGTTTACTCTTTTTAGTGTATTTTCTGTTGAGAAATTTCAGCCCAATTTGACATTTTTCAGTGTACTTCCTCTTTGAAGCAAAAGTTTAGCTTTTTCATTTTCAACAATTTTTGGCATTTTCAATATTTTCTCTTTTCATTTGATAAAGAATTTTTCAATAGGTCACTTCCCCCGTCCCCCTGTATTCTAAAAATATTCCTTATTATACAATGTATTTATAAGGCATATTTTCACATGCTGTATAACATACATCGTGTCAATATCTTAATACAATTAATTAATACCTTGCTACTACTAACTACACTGCCGCCCTAAAGTATTTCCGCACAAAACCTTTATTCAGCCATATCTCAAAAGGCGTTTATCCGATTTTCATCAGTTTTTGACAAAGTCTATATTGTAAAATTATCGAAGTAACTATTCTGGAATTGCATTCATTGCATATGAAAATATGGCATGAAGTGTGCATATTACTACTTCTGTCTGAACATGAAAAATTGAGTTTATATACATTTGTGCGCAGTTGTTTTGAAAATATTCTACCCAGTTACAAGGTAATAATTAAGTTATAAAAATTGATTAGTACATACTTAGTGAGATTTGTCCCTGTGGTGTATCTGTATATGGTCCATGAAATTGGCCAATTTTATAGTAATGGAAGATCAAATATTAAAAGAAACATCGATTTATTCATATTGAATGGATAAATTGCCTAGATACTAGTATGAATCTTTGATGATTCTTGGGTGTTTAATAGAAAAAAATAAGGTTTTTGAAAAAAAAAGTAAAAGTAAAGCTTTTAATTGTGCGGAAATACTTAAGAGCGGGAGTGTATTATAATGTAGTAGCAAATTAATGTAGTTTTCATGTATTCATCTCAAGATTTACATCATCTTAAACAAAATCATTTCAATGTTAAAATAACAACCTTATTTAGACACATTCATGTATTTTTTTCAAATAAATAGAAAGTGATCGACAGATTAATACACAGTTTACTTAACCCAATTCCTTATCAAGCCTGATATCACTAGCGTCAAAATCCATCACAAAAGCTGACATTGTTTGTAATTAAGTGTGGTGCATTTGAGTGATTCAGCGTTGATCGTTGTGTGATGATCATTGGCCTCCAGTCTAAAAACATGCTAGGCTACAAGGTCGAGGTCGACACAGTTTCTGAAACCATCCCGTAGGCAACAAAACCTGTTTTACAGGCCTGACCAACCATGATTGTCCATTTTGCCAGTTGTTTGGAGTTTTTAGTCAAAGAATGAAAAACATTGTAAAATTTGCTGCTTTTAGGGTCATTTTTTTCTTCAAATTGTGAGCAAAAAATTCCTCTTTTGACAAAATTTTTAATTGTTTAAAGTTAAACAAGACTGAACAACCTATCTTGAAGGTATGTCTCCTGTGAAACAGTGGGGTTTCTTCTTTTTTTCTTCTTTTTTTTTCCCATCATCCTTTATGGATTTCCCATGGACCAAAAAAATTATGCATTGGGCTACATTTTGTGGAATCTGAGTGCAATTAGTCTTTAGCCCTTTAAATACCCTAAGCGCCAAATGGTGCAAATTGCACCAATCGTATGATTTCATTAATAGCTGCCTTATAGCAACATTTATGAAATGTCAAGTTTAAATGCATAACACCAATCATAAAAACATCCATATTTTTCAAAACCGTTATTGCTTCTCACAAATAAACTTATCAATTCTGCAAGTAGATCATGTATACAAATAGCAAATTTTAAGAAAAATATGTCATTCAGGGAAACAATCAAATTTATCAAAAAGCAGCTATCAATGAAAACACCAAATTTTTGCCATCGGCGCTCTTAGAGTTTTAATTTCACTCTTTATTGAATCACTCTGGTTTTTACTAAGTTTTACCACTTTTTTAGATTAATTGCCATATTTCACGCTGGTAAAGCTAAAGGTTATTATACTATGTAGTGCACTGTAGCTAACATCCTTGTTCTTTAATAATGCTCTAATTTCTAGCGTCTTAACTAACTATTAATGTAAGGTTTGCACTAATATATTCCTAGGTTTCAAGTCATATGTCATGCCTGCTGAGCTAACTGTGGGTTCATTCACGATCTGGTATGAAAAAACCCATCACTTGATAAGGCCTATATATTTCTAATTCATACATCTGTACAATGCAATTTGACCCATATAATAGTAACACGTATACTCTTGAAGTATGCAACAAGCAAAACTAATATGGCCATACAGGGAATAAATTAGTCCGTATTGCTCGAATCATAAATACATAAAAATACCAAAATCATAAAAGATTCATGTACAAAAGTATTAATACGCAGTGATTTTGGTCCTAATCAATCCTGATCAATAATTACTAGTCTCTTACACAATACAAACCACCAGTTCACAATGGTGTAGAATACAAGGGATATGCTATGGATCTCGTAGCAGAGTGTGATTGCTTGTTGCATACTCTTCAAGGTTTATAGAGTATAGGTTTTGCCAAGTGATGGGTTTTCCTAGTGATGTTATGATGTGACTTTGAGAAAACCTCTGATGTTGCATGGTCAATTACTGCTTGAAATTGGACTAAACTCAACAGCATCATGCGATGCTCATTGATAAAAATGTACATCGCTTATCAGTTATTGAGGCAACATAGATATCGAGAGATGTTGATGGGCATCTATCGATATATATGGTCGGATTCCGAATACATCATTTCATGACGTTCTAGGACAAACTCAGATCATTATATAGAGTAGAATGTATATATCTTTTTTTTTAAATTAACATGATCCATATTGACATCTGAAAAGATTTCAACTATTCTAACATTTTAAAACAATTTTTTTCTTGTCGGTGCTTATAGAAGAAAACCCTACCAAGTGTGTGACAAATAACGATCCAGAGGAGCGAGATAGAGGCATCGTCAGAGAGGAGCTGAAAATTCTCTCAGATGAAGATCTAGCGCCCTCATCCATCTGCGGTCATCTACAACTCGTATTTGCACTGTTAGAGCATAGCAACAGAAGGTAGGAGTCAAGAGCAAAACTGAATTTGTGACTCACCATTTAATCATTTATTTCTTCCACATATGCAAAATTACAGTAACAATATATCAAAAATAGTACATAACATTGTAAACTGAAAATATAACATTGTGGAGGAGGACTGGGAAATAAGCATAAAGCCTGTCAAGTCCCAGACTCCAAGTATCTTAAATGAATTACACATAAATAATAAAAAATGATGAATGCACACCATCCTCTCTATCCACAATGCGATGGCCACAGAGTAGAAAGAAAGGACAGGACATTTTTTTCATGATTTTTCAGAAACATATGAAATTGATCAAAATATCATAGAGAATATGCAATTTGTATGCATAAAAATAATTAATGAATACTGTCCTTTCAATCCACAATGCGATGGCCACAAAGTAGAAAGAAAGGACAGAATAAAATAGTTATGATGAAAATAAGAAAATATCAAATATGATTTTATATGATATAAATTATAACAACTTTTTATCTACATGTAATGTTTATGAATTCTGATCTTGTTTCTTAACATAATCAGAGATGAGAGCATTTTTATATGCATATTTGAAAGACTTTATTTTACTATTCATTTTAATATGTTTAGGTATATTATTCCAGGTCTTGACACCTTGATAGGAAATTGATTTATTGCAAAATTCAAGTTTACCCAATCCCATGATTTTGAGGCTTACTCGTCAGCTTTAGGTATACTCGAAAAAATGGTGCATGTACAATGACTCCCCAAGATATGACCTAGGGAAAAGGACTGGAATACATATATATCTCAGAAAATCCTATAACACTCAATGCAGTGTAGTTCATTACGTTTGGATTATAGACATGCCTCATGAGGTTCCAGAGGACCAACTGACTTTTCAAGAATTTTTTTTTTTAAACTATAAATAATATTTGAGTCCCGGGTACCCTCTTGAAAATAACAATGAAGTTCAGGGCCCTTTTTCGTAAAAGTTAAAATCAACCTAAGTCTAAAATTTAGGATTCATCCTACCTTTTTTAGATGATAAAGATTCTGAAAAAGTCTTTATTTCAAATTCCTTTGTGAAGTAAAACGTAATAGTAATAATAACAAAGATAAACACAAAATTTAAAACTCTAGGCCAGAGTTCAAATGAGTAATTCATCCTAAATTCCATGACTTAGGTTGATTTTAACTTTTATGAAATAGGGCCCAGAATGGCCAAAAATCTGCAGCCTTACTGGCCATATTGAAAGTTTTGACATTATTAGATACAGCCAGCTCAAAATGATTGAAAATAGTCGGGTCAATTTTGAGATACAGTGAAAAATGTATTTCTTAACGTGCACATTTTTTATCAAACTTAATTCATTTAGTTATCTGAGAAAGCAAGTTTGTTGCCGTCCTGGTTTTCTCTTCCCATTGTGCAGAATGTAGAGTATACATGCATAGTTCATCCTTTGGCATCTAGAGTATATGGCCCAGAAACCTCAGTTGACAGTACTTAGGTCTAGGACTTCCTGGCTAATTTAGTACCCGTGTGTTATACGTAATTTTCGGGTAGGTACCCTAATGCTTCTTTCATACGTGTTGTCGTTTTGTAGCTCTGTCGCTTGGTTCGTTTCACACTTTTGTAGTTTTGCAGGGTTTTTTGAGATGAAATGAATAATTCAACTTTTAGAGTGACATGAATCGGCAAAGCTGCAAAAGTGTGAAATGAACGAAAGCTACAAAGTGACAATAAGAATGAAAGCAGCATAAGGGAGAGAGTTATCTGAGAAAGAGAGTTTGTTGCCTTCCTGGTTTTCTCTTCCCATTGTGCAGAATATAGAGTATATGAGTGGTACTCTGGCAAAATGAGCGGAAAGTTGCAAAATTGAGTGTATGGTATATTTTAATTCTCTATAATCTTAGCTTTCGAATGATGTATAATATGTCATATTTTCTTTCTACAAAATACATTAAGCGATCGAAATACAAAGCAGTCCACTCAAAATCTGGCAGTAAAAAATTGTTAAAGTTACTGATTACTATAGTGTATGATAGCAAAACACGATCAATTACGTTTGAATAATTGCACTTCCCGGCATTATTCACCTTCAAAATGCGAGGTATATTTAACACTTATGAATTAATGCCGTTTATGTCAAAAAACAAATTTTTGATCTTTTAACCATATTTTTACTTTAGCAGCCATTTATTCAAAATCTTCAATCGCGCCTTTCCGCTCATTTTGCCAGAGCACCACTCATATATACTCCTTGAATTGTTCATCTTTTGGCATCAAGAGTATATGGCCCAGAAACCTCAGTTGACAGTAGGCCTTGGACTTTCTGGCTAATTTAGTACCCGTGTGTTATACTTAATTTTCGGGCGGGTACCCTAACATTTAGATTAATAGGTTGATCGGAATATAAGGATGTGAACTAAACGTTGGTCAGTAGTGTAGATTATCATCATGAAATATATGTTATCTATCTATAACAGCAAAATGTTGAAATTTTACTTCTATGGTCGACTGATTTATGGTTAGTTAAGCAACTTCAGAACATTTTTTCCAGTTAATGAAAAGATATAAAACTTCACAGAATAAATGCTGTTTTGTATTTTATTTTTCAGATATATTGATCCCTCCTCTTTGATCAATTGCCTTGGTCTGGATGCAGCCTTGCAACAGGTAATAATTACATCAGGGAATCTAGTATCTATTTTGGGAAGTGTCACTCTCTTGTTGTAAAATGATCCCCACCCTGTACAGTTACCTTAGCTAATCAAGATAACACAAAGCATCTTAATTGCTAATGATGTGCCAAACTAAGGTTGTATACGACTCTCGTTATGCATATACTACAGTAGTTCTTATTGTTATCAGTCTGTCAACTAAAATTGTTCTTGAAATTCTGTAAATTTCTTTGAACTTGTAATGAGAAGTATGTCTCTTAAATCGGGTGTAGCTGTAGTGTAAATTGAACAAGTCATTTTAATATTCAAATTCCAGGCCTGGAAAAGTCTTGAAATTTTGATGAAAATGGCCAAAAGTCAATAAGGTCATGGAATTAAATTTTTTCGAGAAGAAAACAAAATAATCAGAATGACAGTAGCTGTCTGGTTAAAAATTATGGTTCGTGATAGACAGAGCAACCCTTGATACATGTGCACAACCCTGTTGTCTGAAAGAGGTCATGCATTTTTCATAATTTGGTCATGGAAAAGTCATGAAATTTAATTGTGCTCATTAAAAAATATAACTTGAATATATTTGTTATTTTATGACCAGGATGCACAAGAATTCAGCAAGCTGTTCATTTCATTACTGGAGGACACGCTACAACAACAACCAAACCCGGTAGTGAGGAATATCATCAAGGAACAGTTCTGTGGCAAATATGCATATGTTACAAGGTAAGCGCACAAGACATTTCGTCATGCTGTGCAAGAAAGTCGTATCCGCAATAGCTGCCATTTGTCATAAATTTGGATTACACATTGTATAATCTTCAGTCTTGGGTCAGTGGTTCTTGAAATGGTTCTTTAGGTGACGGTCTTAAGGTGACACCGTCACTTCAAGAACCACTGACATAAGACAGGGAAATTTCGAGGGATTTTTCACAACTTAGGGCAGCCATTGCAGATACGACTTTCTTGCACTCACATGACGATTTCAGTCCTTGGAAAAAGTCTGTATTGATTATAGGTTAAAAAATGCACATTTCATGTCGTGGGTAAAAAGTGAGGTAACATCAATGCACACATGGTCAATTTTGATGCGTCCAATTCACGAGGCCCATGGGAGCCGAGTGAAATCAGAATTTACCTCAGTTGCATTGATTTTGTGCCATTTTACGAGCTTTATGGAATATAAATTTATTAACCTATTTCGTACATGACAGGAAAATAATAATTGTGAAAAGAAATTAGGCTTTTAAGTTTTATAGCAATCAAAATTTACCGCAGGTGCATTGATTTTGCCCAAATGTACGAGCATAAGGCCTAAAAATATTGTTTGATTGGTGTAACCCAACCAACCCTATTTTTACCGCCCACCCTAGATATTTTTATTTTTTTGAGCATGGTAAAAAACCTCCAAATCCTAAATTTGATGGGAATCGTTTCATGGGGGCCCGAGATATGGCTTGCAGGACATTTGAAATGACAAATAAAAGATGTGGTACAGAAAAAGTGAAGATATTTTTGCATATGTGTCATATATTTTGTGTTCTTGTATGTGAAACATAGACTTAAAAAAATAAAAATAAAAAAAATCCGACCTACCTACCTTATTATTTTTTTTTCCATGTTATGCCAATCAAACAATATTTTTTTTAGGCCTAATGATATATTAATTTATTACCCTAATTCGTACATGACAGAAAAATAATATTGTATTTTTTGTGAAAAGAATATAGGCTTTTATATGATATCCTTATCAAAATTCAAAAATGAGCTTAAATAATCCGACAAAAACAATGTAACATTCATACGCACTAAATGCCCATCATGCCAACCGGAACACAGCACGACTAGTTCATTGTGAATTGTCAATCCACTCTACGTACTTTATATTCTTGCGTTCTGATTGGCCTGGGTACACTTGGAGTGTATAAATGATAACTAATATTCCTTCGTACAAATACATTAAATCAAAACTGGCAGGCTGATGTTGATTTTACATTTTTGACACTACATGACCATCATTTTTGGGTGAAAACTTGTTGCTTCAGTTGTTGTAATTATTGATACTATATAGTAGATTGGTGTTATAACACCAATCTACTTTTTAGTATCAATTATAGACCGAGCAAAGCGAAAAAGGTGCAAGATTTTTCAAAAATTCAACTTGCACAGCGACAAACTGCAATATGTAAAATTCTTAATAATGGTAAATTTCAAATGATGATCATGACCTGTGAGTCAAATTGCTAGATTATTTTTTTTGGTTTTTTGCATTTTTTGCGTTATTAAATGCACTTAAACAAAACCGATGCAATTTTAAGGCCACAGTTTAATCAGCACCAATATCGCAACATTGAAAAAAACTTACAAACATCCACACCATTGGCCCTGAAGATAAAATGCCTTGCCTAAGGACACAACACATTGACACGAGTGGGACTCAAACTCACTTACAAGACAGGCGCTTTATCCATTCGGCCACACATGCTTCTTGTTACTTATAGGCCAAACAATAACTTATTGGACAGTAAAAACAAAAATCCAAAGTACAGGGCCCCATTGTTTTGTAAATGTAACCTGTACCATGGATTTTTGTTTAAATTGTCCAATAAAAATTTATATTGCCTAGCTCAAGCAGAGCAGTAAAATGAATCAGATGGCAAAGCAGCAAGAGTGTAAAACAAGCATGAGAGTTTATTTAGGGTAGGTTTTGTGTTCCCAAGGAATTTCAGGCTTTTCTGATTTCACAACCTTTGTTACTAAGGCCAAAAAAAAAGTACTCAGTCTCTGCTTACGTAAGGTCAAAACCCTAAGCGCTATGCGGTTTGTTTGTTTTTTGTTTTTGAGTAAAAAAGGCATACGCGGATTCGGAAATACCCCCTAATTTTTTTATTGCATTTTCGGCCACTATTTTTTTTTTCGCGGCTGTTTATTTAACTTTTTTTCCAGTAGTAGGGAAAAAAGATGAAAAAAACTGAAAATCTCTCAAAAGCCTAAAAAGAAAAAAGAAATGCGCTAAATTTTGATTTTTAAAAGCTATGCGCGCGGGAAGCTGAGACAGACAATTTTTTTCCTTTAGCCTAATTTATACCGTATAAGCTCATGTCACAGTGATATACACGTGCCATGTACCCTTATAATTGATTTTCATTTAGGGGCCACTTCAAAACTCAACTGGCGGTAGTCTGCCAGTTCTGGCTGGTTTTAGGCGGTTAGCTAATGTTTATACCATTGAGCTGGCCAGTTTGAACTGCCCAGGACTGGCCAGCAACCGCCGGTTGAGTTTTGAAGCGGCGACTTAACATGTTCTTTATTCCATCATTTCATTCTAGGTGTAATAATTGCACACAGAGCTCAGAGAGGATGTCAGAGTTTTATGAGTTAGATTTGAATATCAAAGGTCACAAAGAATTAGGGGAATCATTGCAGGAATTCTTAAAGGTATGTTTCATATCAATTCTATATTGTAAATGGAAACAGAAAGAGTAATAAATAAGTAATCACAAATTAATGTAACAAATTGTCATAACTGAAAGAGTTAGTATGCAACTTTGGGTATGCAAACTATTTGGAAGGTATCAATATCTACCAAAAATAAACCCAATCAGTCATAAAACTCAAAAGTCATTGATGATAGGGAACACCTTGTTGGTAGGATCTTATAGTATTGCTTTAAAGTCAAATCAAAAACCTGCTTCCTCAAATATGTGTCTGTGTTTCCAGCCTTATCAATTGTGATTTACACTAGGCTAGATATGCACAGTCCCGCATGCACACTAATGCACACCCTAAAAAAGTGCTTGAGGTGCTATATATCTTATCATGAGTGGTAACAAGATAGCGGCCATTTCCATATAGGCTTTAAAAACAGGTGATGCTGACCACTGTGGCCCAAGCAAGCTCCACACCGCACCAAGCATAATCTCAGGTTCTGCTGCAACCTCTTGGGACGCTTAACCTTAATCAGGCCATATATGAACCATCCCAGCCCGGATCAGCTCCTCGAATTTCATACGTGTTACCATAAGACAATTAGCAGTTACTTCCTTATTTAAGCACTCTGAACTTTTGGCACTGTATCTAGCATCTGACTATTGGAGCTAACAATGACTGCTACGATCTTACAAAAAGTCCTGAAATGGACACCAAGAAAATGCCAGAGGTGGCATAAGTGACAATCAAGTTGCTGGCCATTTCTACAGGGTTAATGCAATTGAATATGCTATTCCAAGAACACTCCAACTCCACCAACGCTATTTTTGTCCCCGCTGAACAAGTTCGGGATGGGGACTATAAAATGGGCTCCGTTCGTATGTCCGTGATGAAAATGTTAAACCAAATGTTACCCTACATTTTCTCAGAGACCGAGGGTCGCTTGTCCTGAAACTTATTGGGTGGGTGCCCCTTGATCATCCAAAGTCCCGAGTTTTTATTGGTTAGTGGATCAAATGTCATTGGGGGTCATCAGGGGTCATTAGGAGGGTCAAAGGAGGTCAAATGGGATAAACCTTGGACCGTGTATGGACATGAAACTTGGAGGGTTGGATCGATTGTTGATGCCAAAAAATTTTTGAGGTCATTTCAAGGTCATAAGGGGTCATTCAAGGTCACAGGAGTTCAGCTAAATGTGCATTACTGATCTCCACATTCGACAGGAACATAATTTACGCATCGCATAAACCTGAGTTCTACTTGTTGAGAATAAAACTGTAATTTATAGTATTTCTCAGCCAAACAATTAATTATCCTACGGAACAATTACCCAACAAGACATCATAATGATTTTAATCCAACCAAAAACAAAAGGGTCTTTTCTGATCAATCTGTAAAAACGCAAGGCCCGATTCTTTGGAACTCTCTTTCAAACACAATAAAATCTGCTAAAACATTGAATACTTTTCGAACTCAACTTAAAAAACAATTAATTGAAAAATATGAATAAACGGTTTTTGAGCACCTCGTCCCCGTCTTGTTTGTAGTTGTGGTCAGATTGTCTTTTGTTCAATTTGTGTTCTTTATTTATTTATTTTTTTCGTGTGTGTTTTATTCAGGGGGTAGACATTTTACAGGTCTTATTGGCCTTTAGTCTACTCCTCTATTTAACTTTGTTTTTGTTTATGTATTTTCATGTTACCTTGTAAGTTTTATGGAAATAAAGATTATGATTATGATTACAACAACTAAAACAATTTGACAGCATTATTTACATTTCCATCGCAACACTAGGGGACATTTTAATAGCTGGAGTTGGGGTCTTTCTTCTAATGCCCGTTTGGTATGACAAGATATGTATGTTTCACTTGTCAAAGATGAAACAGGCAGTTGAGAATGTAGTGTAAATTAGATAAATCATCAAATTAGTAGATTTGAAGATTTTTCACAATTAATATCACCAGATAGTGTGCTTTGTAGTTGTGATTTTGAATTTCTATGCTCATTTGGCCTATCACAGTGGTACTAGAACTTCGAAGTCATCAGGTACTAAAAAATTCCAAATCAAGGACAGATTTCACTAATATTAAGCGACGGTCGCTAACCCCCCCCCCCCATTTTGATCGCTAACTCAAAAAAGAATCGCTAAGTAGCGACTATTTTTTAACAATTGGCGATAATTTTTGCAGTTAGCGCTCATTACGGGGGTTAGCAATCAGCGCTAAATGTTAGTGAAATTGGTCCCTGATCTCCATTGATAATTGTAATATCCTATAATATGTTGTTCTTGCTATACACTGCCGCTCTAAAGTATTTCTGCAAAAAACCTTTATTCAGCCATATCTCAAAAGGCGTTTATCCGATTTTCATCATTTTTTGACAAGTCTAGATTGTATAATTATCAAAGTAACTATTCTGGAATTGCATTCATTGCATTTGAAAATATGGCATGTAATGCATATTACTACTTTCGTCGGAACATAAAAATCTCGAGTTTATATACATTTCTGCGCATTTGTTTTAAAAGTTACAACCTGAAAATATTCTAAGGTAATTATGAGGTTAAGAAAAATTGATTAGTTACATAGCAATGAGATTTGTACTTATAGTGTATTTGTATATGGTCCATGAAATCAGCCATTTTTATCAAATATTAAAAGAAACATCGATTTATTCATATTGAATAGATAAGTTACCTATACTAGTATGAATCTTAGATGATTCTAGGTCGCTTAATATAAAAAAAATGAGGTTTTGGGACGTTTTTAATTGTGCGGAAATACTTTAGAGCGGGTGTGTACCAATAAAACTTCCTGTCTCTGACAGAAGAATTACACCTGAG
Source organism: Ophiothrix spiculata (assembly GCA_000969725.1). Classification (NCBI taxonomy): domain Eukaryota; kingdom Metazoa; phylum Echinodermata; class Ophiuroidea; order Amphilepidida; family Ophiotrichidae; genus Ophiothrix; species Ophiothrix spiculata. The sequence goes on from JXSR01S037524.1 coordinate 32,130, forward strand.
GTCTACCATTTTGAGCATGTGACACTATCAATATTTGCCAAAAAAGCCCCAACCCCACTGATTTTGACCTGATTTGCCTGTATTAGTCCAGTTTGAATGCAGAGTTGGTTTTCTTATACCACCGCCATAGGAAGTCTGCTGTGATAGGAACTATTTGATAGATGTAACTGAGTTTGACCAAAATGGTAGAGTTGGGCCCTTCTTGTAATGTTGTATTCAATTGCAATAAGTACCTATTCTCCTTTTCATATTTAGGTTCATCAGCACAAATATCAAAGTTAGCCAAATAAAGGACATAATCAATATAGAGACGAGCGATCGCTCGGGCTGCCCGAGCCATGAAGCAAAGTAATTGATCGTCCTATCTTTGCATTTCCCTCATCTATGGCAAAAAAAGAAGTAATATAATGGCAGGCATGATTATCTTCAGGTTTTTGCCTGAATTCAGGCAAAAATGCTTGGATCTACATTGTACAAAAGTATTGGGAAATTCACATTTTCAGGCAAATTCAGGCAAAATTACAAAAAGCAATAACCATCCGTGAATGGTCAATGATCAATGCGTACCAAAAGATCCAATTTATAACGGTTGCTCGACCAAGGTTTTAACTTGGCTCGGGTCAAAAAGTTTGGCTCGTCCGTGCTCGGCTCGGGCGAGTTGCTTGGGTCTAAATTCATTATGTCCCTAAACAATTTTTTAAATGATAAATTTAACCATCTTTTTCTGTTTGATTATTTCTCAGGAGGAAAAACTGGAAGGTGCTAATCGATACTCATGTGATAACTGCAACTCCAAGCAGGATGCTACAAGGAGGATACAATTACTGGAGTTACCCCCTGTGCTCAATATACAACTCTTGAGATTTGTATTTGATAGGTGAGATATATTATGGGTTACGGTGGGGAGGGATGACAGTTATTGAAAGCTGGATGCAAGGAGGAGATTACAATTACTGGAGTTACCCCCTGTGCTCAATATACTCTAGAGATTTGTATTTGATAGGTGAGATATATTTTTGGGTTACGGTGGGGGAGGGATGACAGTTATTGAAAGCTGGATGCAAGGAGGAGATTACAATTGCTGGAGTTACCCCCTGTACTCAATATACAACTCTTGAGATTTGTTTTTGATAGGTGAGATATATTATGGGTTATTGGTGGGGAGGGGTGACAGTTATTGAAAGGTGGATGCCAGGAGGAGATTACAATTGCTGGAGTTACCCCCTGTACTCAATATACAACTCTTGAGATTTGTTTTGATAGGTGAGATATATTATTGGGTTACGGTGGGGGAGGGATGACAGTTATTAAAAGCTGGATGCAAGGAGGAGATTACAATTGCTGGTGTTACCCCCTGTGCTCAATATACAACTCTTGAGACTTGTATTTGATAGGTGAGATATATGAGTTACGGTTGG
>JXSR01S037524.1:35177-48369 GCA_000969725.1 Ophiothrix spiculata
AACAGCCACGTGTTTATTTTACTGTAAAATGTCAAAATGATCTTTTAATTTTACCTATAAACAAGTTTAAAACTTTTGTTTTGTAGTATTTTATTGTCTGTAATAAAAGGTAACATGCTGAAGTATCAGAAAATGCAGAAAAACAAAATTCTGCTACCGAACAAACGGCCGGGTTAACAGGCCCCTTAAACAGGCTTCCCAGTGATACCAAAAGCTCAACTTTGATTTTTGGACCCAACATGTACCTTTTGATGTAACGCGTCACATATACTCTTGAGACTTGTATTTGATAGGTGAGATATATGAGTTACGGTTGGGAGGGATGACAGTTATTAAAAGCAGGATGCTAGGAGGAGATTACAATTGCTGGTGTTACCCCCTGTGCTCAATATACAACTCTGTAAGATTTGTGTTTGATATGTGAGATTCCTTGGTAAAGTATGGGGAAGAAAGACAGTAATTCAAATTACCCTTGTAAATGGTTACAAGTTGCAGGAGGGTGACAGTTGATAGGACTAGAATTGTTACCTAATATTATCAATACCTTGAATTATTTGTCTTTCATTGGGTGATATCCACGGCCATATTTTTTTAATGTAAATATATAAACACAGTGGAACTACAACATATTTTAGCTAAGAAAGTTTTGGATTTCTGAAAGATGTAGTACCCTACGGAATTTATACACAGAAAATGATAACCCTTCTTCATGTTACGAAGAGTCAAGATGCGCTTGTTAGTTAACAAAGGGTTCCAGTCTAAGGCCAAAATAGAAATTGTTTGGTTGTCCTCGACCGTCGCGGCTATTTTTTGGCCCGCGTCAAAACATTTTTATTTTTTTTTAATTTGAGAAATTTTTAGGCCAAGAAAAAAAAATTGTTGTGTTGCCTTCAAGTGGAATTTCTGAAAAAAAAATCTAAATTTTTTTAAAAAGCACCTAAAGTATGAAATTTTGGGTGCTTTTTCAACTATTTTCAAAATATGTTCTCAAAATACATCCAATCTAAGCAAAACTTGTCGTTTTTTATCGCAAACATTGAAAATATTCCGCTCGTTGATTCGTTCTGCATTTGTTTTCGCATCTGTACTACTTATTTAGTGGTGTGCGCCAAAAAAGAAATGTAACGTACGGTAAAAGACAAAGTGTTAAGCAAAAATTGCCAAATAAGAAATAGCTAATATTAACAAATTATATCTTAATATATTTTCTAATGTTATTTAATCACTTGATATTTATATTTATAAGTTTAAATGTATTTTTTGCTGATATTTAAACAAAACAATAAAAAATATTTTTTTAGACGTGTTTTTAGGAAACTTGAGGTTGTTTCGTTAATACTTAGGTCTCATGTCTGAGAATCATGTCACATAAACTTGAAACAAGTATTTTTTTTAAAGCTGAAGATATATTCTATTTGGGTTGGTTAAGAACAAGTTTTGTTTTTTCTTCTGTATCCCACAGGCAAAGTGGAACCAAGAAGAAACTCAACACATTCATACAGTTTCCAGCAGCATTAGACCTAGGAGCATATCTTCCAGGAAAGCGTAAGTATTGCAGTATTGTGTTAAAACAGGAATAGGTTTGGGCAGTTAAAAAAGACACTTTTGTTGAAAAAACAAGATAAAAAGTAAGTTAACCCTCTCAAGTTCTCAAAGCAAGGTATGCCAAGTCATATTGGGGAGAGTTCTATTCTGTTGGATGCACTGATGTCAGAATCTAGAATCCTGTCTTCTGATTGGTCAATTGAGGCTGTTCCATGTTACTCCCTGGCTTGAAACATTGCATTGGAGGTGAATGACAAAGTCTACAAAATTGATCTTTGCAGCTATTTTTCTTGTATCAACCCCTGTCTTTGATATATTGTGCATAAATGTGTCTTTCAACTTTATTGTAAGACACTATTTATGAATCAGAGTGGAAACATAAAATATTGGTTCACTCCATAGACATCGAACAGTAAGTTTCACTCCAGTAACAACGAATGAGTACCCCAAAATTCAACAACTGCGTCCGACAGAATATAACAAAAGCCAAGTCTCAATGGCTAGAACTATTCTTCTGTAAAATTCCTTTGGCCAATTTTATTCTAAAGGTTAAGTCCCACTGGAGGGATAAATATAATTCTGTAATGTAATAATAGACACTTACGGTATATTCAGTGTCTGTCGATATGCGCCGATCAATGCCCATCAAAATGCAGTCCTCATAGGCGCATTGACGGACGTCATGCGATGTATCTGCTTGTGTGAAAATCATTCACATTTCATACTCCTATTAAAAACAAAAACAGCTCATGTATTAATAATGTAATCCAGCAAGAACTGAAAATAAGAATTATTACCCACATTAATGTAGAGTTCAGAGATGCCAGCTTTCCTGTTTAAACCTGATTTCAGGGGGGGGGGGGGTCTCCCAATTTACATGTTTTTATATATTTTCAGCCCCTTTTTTTCCAGCTTTTTTGCCAAAATTTACGCGCATTTTCAGGATTTAAAAACAAAATCAGTTTTTTTCAGTGATACACACTGGAGAGTTACAATTTACTCTTATTACATACCTGTCAAGTCTCCCGATTCAGGCGGGAGTCTCCCGATTTTTGGTAGTCCTCCCAATCGGGTTTTCATTTTAAGCCGAATCTCCCGCTTTTGGAAAAAATCTACCGCATTGTCCCACTTTAGCGTGAAAAATTCCTATAGGTGGCAATGCGTATTGTAATTTTACAGGAAATAAAATGGTAGAAACGTTTCACTTTATTTTTTATCCAATGATTTTGGTTCAGAAATTGAATTATGAGTCGTATGTGCGCTAGTGAGACCTTTTTTAAAAGCTGTTCAAAAAGTTTCGGGTGCACCTTTTTGGCCTCATATGTCAGTTATCCGTAAATGTTACTCTTTATGGAAGTTTCCCGCATCAGAATCTAAGAATGTTGACAGGTATGTAATTAATATAATGTTGTATTACCAGGATGAATCAAAATCTTTATAAACATAAGAATATAATTCACAAGGTCTGCTTGCAATGACTCACCACAGCAATTTTAAAGGTATCCAGAATAAAATCCATCTTTATGAAATAAAAGACTATCTATATGGTATAAAAGTAGGCACTCGATTTAAGAATATAACTCGCAATTAATGTTGGGACTGTGTAAACGTGTACATGAATGGAACTGCCGTAAACGTTTCAAATGATTAACCGTGTTCAATCAACCTTTCTCTGGGATTTTGTGTGAATTTTCTTCACCAAATATCATCTATTATTAAGATTTTCATGTGCATCACCTTTAATTGAAACAATCCATGGACAACAAGATTACTATTTTTAAGAAAGTAATTAGTAATTTCCATAATTAATCGATGGTTAACTTCAGGTTTATCAGCCTCAAATCGCTGTGTCAGATTGCGTATTCAGGGCCATTAACATCTAAGCTCTAAATACTAACGTTCATAACATACATTCTATGTATGGCTTGTGATTGCGCAGTACAGATGTGCATTGGAAAACTTTCTTTCACAGGGGTAGAATTTCACAAAGCATGGCGCGAGTCCAAGTGGACTGTCGCAGAAGAATTTTGCGCAAGTCCATGGACTCTCGCAAAATGACTCGCGTAGCAGAATTTTGCAAGATTCCAAAATTTTACCAATTCCTCACCATGCATGTAGTACTGGTCGGGGGTTTTATTATTATTATATTGAAGGTATATCATGGTAAAAAAAATTGTATATAGTATTTTCAGTTTGATGTTAATAAATGGTACTGTCAATTTGAACATACATGTTACACCACAATGAATTTATATTCCCCAGTTTCCATATATTTATCATTTACGACCTAGCCTTTGTACTTGCTGATCAATTTGCTTCAATATTTTCTGCACACAATGTAATAAGCTTTAAGCAATTGATCAGATGCTCAACAGTAACTGTAAAATACTAATTACTGAATCAAACCCAGCAATTGAGCCTTAAGTAGAAAAAAGTGTAACTGATAAGGCTGGTATTGACAAGGCAATTTCACTCTCTGTTGAAAGGCTTGTTTTATATCGAGTTTGTCGAGAAAAAAAAAACGTAAAAAGAAAAACAAAAAATAATTGAGATAATTAACTAGAAAACTTAAAAAGTTGTATATTGAAATTCACTGTGATATTTTACTATGTCAGCGTAAGATTATTTCTAGTTTTACGGACACAATTGATTGTGCTTTGATTTTTTTTTTTTTTTTAAATTAACACCACTTGTACTTTGGTTGGTTTCTTGATCATGTTGATAGCAAAAAATGGAAAAACAAAAGAGAAAGGTGCTGTATTAATTATAATTATTTGCTATTGCATTGTTCATCAAAAGCAATGAACTTTTGACTTTTTATAATCAATAATAGATAACATGAAAGAGTAGATTATATGTTTAACTGTCTATAAACCATTTCAGTCAACAAAAAGTTTGGATATTAGCATTTCTTATGGTATTTTCCAAGTCTATATATTTCCATCGATTGTCATTGTTTGACATTAATAATTTGCAAAAATAATAATATTAATAGCGAGTTCCAATCTGGGCAGTCAAAATGAGTGCTGATTCTTTGGAGTATACCATTGCACTCATGGTGTTCACTACGCGAATCAAAAAAAATTGTGTACGGATTAATGATGGCCACGACCTTGATAAAAGCACCAAATCATAAATTTGTTGTTTTAGTAAAGCAGATTTAATAAACTTTCAAATGCAGGAAAAAAATAATAGAAATTGGCTGAAAAACCAAAACGCTGGACCCCCCCTCCAAACAATTGTTGCACAATGATTTCAATGGTTGCTATACAGTTATACTGCATACCTGTCACATATAGGTCAGCTAATAACTATCAATATTGAGACTGTCATGTCACACCTCATCATGGTTATTACAGGGTGTATCAAAATGATTAGTACTCAGAATAAATAAATGTATAAAAATACTTCCCGTTCATTTTGAAACTTGAAATAATCTGAATTTGTAGTACATTTCTTTGTCTTTACTTTGCAAAAAGAATGGGCGCATTTTGTCGCCAAGATCGGGATGATTCTGTAAAGGCACCAGTTTTGAAAACTCGCCACGGATAAAAAGACATAATTTCTTCTAAGTGACGTAAACTCCGATTGTGCGCATCAATTTTCAAAATTCTTTTTTTAAATAGAAGGTATTGAATTGGTCTTTTTATATCCGTGAAAAAAAATTATGCTAGCATTTATAGATTTTGTGTAAAAAAATCAGAAAGTTGAATACTAATTATTTTGATACACACTGTACAACAACTTCCATAGTCCGTAGCATTGCATCATAGTAACTGGCGGTGACCTTCAATCATCGTAAAATGCATCATTGTTTGGGGGTTCAGCGTCTTTTGAGCGTTTATTTTTGCACAAATTTTCAGTTTGACACACTGTTGATCTAAAGATATGGCGATTCTTTTTGTGTAAGGTGTATATATAAAAGTTGCAAAATTCAGCAGCCACACACGGGCAGAAAACATTGCTTGCTAGTTGAACATATTTATCTGAAACGTGTACATGTTACACACACGCATTCAAGAATATGTTACACATATGTTATTACAAATAACCCAAGCCTAGTAAAAAGAGATGACGAAAAGAAGGTTAGAGATGTTATTTTTTATTATTATATACCTCATATATAGATTCCCATCCTCTGATTGGTTAAAAGTGAGGGTCTGGATTTAACTAGGCCCTATAAATTTACTATGCCAGGGGCATATTTTTCACTAGCCCCGCTCAATGTATTTTGCGTCGTGTAACTCAAGCTTCACGCGCACGAATTTAAGCATTCATGGTCAAACACGCGCTGCAGCCTGCGTAAGCTAGGTATCTTGTGCGCACAATACGACGCGGTCAGCACTGAAAGGAGAAACAAATACCGTAAATTATCATCGGGTGCATAGAGTGCTTAAATGATTCTTTTAACCAAGTAGAGGACAAAAATCTATATATTCGGTATATAAAACGAATATTGACTGCTTTTAGTTCGGGGTATGGTTTAAATTATTTCCCCTCGGTGATCTCAAAACCATGAATATGGCTGAGGGCATATTCATGGTTTTGAGATCACCTCGTTTGAGATCACCTCGGGAAAATAATTAAACCATGCCCCTCATTTTTTTTTTTTTGGGGGGGGGGGGGGAATTCTGTGAATTTTCCTTTGACATGGAAAACTTCCTGGCATATACAGATGACAACAGTGCCCTAACCCTAACCCTGATTTAACTCACTTTCGCTCACTGTCAAAAATCACCAAAATGCGCCTAAGTCCAAATACGTCATAGACGGAGGTTGCATATGGGGACGAAATCGCTGCCCGGGCAGCAGCCCCGTGGTGGCCTGCTAGTGGTGTGCCTCGCTTCGGAGGTCAGAGGTCATGGGTTCGAATCCCGGTGAAAACATGCTTTTTTCTCCTATGACGTAGTTGGACTTAGGCTAGAAAACGGAGCACCTCTCAATTCAGGGTTAGGGTTAATCAATATTACTTGTAATATTGCATTGTCAGATCTATGCAAAATCAATTTTGAAAGTTCGTGACCCAGAAATGGAAATGGTTTTTGCGATTATATAAGAATGTTTCTGCACATGTGAATTTGGCAAAGGACATATGTTACCCATCATATGGAAAGGTACCTTCAGGTCGGCATAGTAAATTTCGGGTCATACGGGCCATTGGAGCTGAGGTAGTCAAAAATCACGTCCGTGGTCAAATTTCCAATTTCATCAGAAATGTTACCTTTGAAGAGTGTTCTATCATATTAATCAGGTTCCAACATCCAAAACATAAGAAACATGTGTTCAAAAAACAAGATAAAAATCCTCTCTCCATTCAAGTTTTATATAGTACAAAAACTCAGAACTATAATTTTCCGAATCAACATTTGCAACCAAGCACCCAATAACCAAAAGCAAGGTGGTGTCATTTTAAAGCTTAAAATCTCAGCTTCCAGATGAAACCAAAACAATAATTTTGATTTCGGGACCTTTCGATATGACTTGTCACATATGCATATCATGGGCTGATGTGATTACAAATGTTGTGAAATGTTTGAACAGAGATTGATACCAGATCATATTGGTGATAACTGATATAATATTAGACAATGTGTGTGCTATTTTGAAAGGGAGATTTTCCATTGTGTTTTCTGATTTACCATGTTACTGCTGTGTCCTTAATGCTGGGGTTGCAGGAGGTACTCACAACAGGGCCTCGAAATACGTGGTAAAGCGGCCAATCTGTTCCCAGAAAAAAAGTTGTAATCCCAGAAAAAAATTGGTAATTTTGAAAATAATATGATAATAGTATAAAGTTAAATAATAATAGTAAAAGTCACAAGAATTTCTGATGACAGATGTTGTTATTTTTTTTGCAATATTGAATGATGAAATACAAATAAATGAGCCATATTTTGGGATGAATGTCAAATTACCGTTAAAAACAAGCAAGTTTTGAGCGCGATTAGCGCTTTTTTTTTACATAAATCTCACAGAAAATTCTCATCAGCACAATAAAAGTTCCCAGAAAGGGTGTTTTTTTTCTATACCCTGACTCACATGGTTTAGGTAGGGATGTGCCATTGAGAAAATTGAAATGCCACACATACCAGGTTAGCTCATAAATCAAAGTCTTACTTAAATCTTTGAACTTAAGTTTGATAACACTTTTATTTTTTAAGTTAACAAACCATAGTTTCTTTGTTCATACATGATATTACATAACATTGAAGCTTTATACAAGATATATAATTTAAGTCACTTTACACAGTATTGTTACTGGTAGTTAAACAATGTACAAGTTAAATTATAGCCTCATTTAATAAAGCAGCAAACATTAACAAATTCTTATAGCTGTTTTTCTTTAGAACACATAATAAAAATAAAAATGGATTTTAAAATATACCTAACAGTATATTATATATTGAAATTAATTAATTTGAAATATCTAATATATTTTGTTTATGTTTATATATATAATATGAGGCCAGTCCCTTTTGGTTCTGAGCTTCTGACAGAAAACAACAACAAGATTTTAAATATTTATAAGATTAAAAGTCTAGCCTATCATACAAAATTAAATGTTTTTTGGCAAGAAATGTTTTCCCCATTTTATTTTCAATTTGAAGATATCTTACATCTTTATTGCATTTTGTGATACAAGTAACAGTTAAGCCATGGTTAAGTACACCCTTCATCGTTGATATGTCAAACTAAAACCAGTGTTTCTAATTCTTTATCCGTCTCACTTTTCTGCCCAGACCCTTATCAAAATCTTTTACTTGATAACGGTCTCGAAGCCAAATTTTAAAAAATAACGGTCAAGGCTACGAACTTTGAACAAAAGAAACGCAATGGATAATTTATGAATAGAAAGGGCTTGATGTGTATAACACAGATCAAGAGTCACTGTGACCAGGCGTCAAAATACAAGAGGGCGAAAGGCAAATCACCCCCTATTTTTATTTTTTTAAAAGCCCCCTTGCAAAGGTGAACGAGGGTGAAAAAATATTAGTATTACAAAAGCAAACCGATTGCCCCCACTGAAGTGGATGAAGTTTAACTGCCTAAAATGTTACTCGTAACCAATAAATATTTCTAGCAACAATATCCAAAGTAAAAAAAAAAGTAGCCCCAAAGTAGTTGAAAAGAGCCCCCTGGAATGAAAGTCAGAGGGTGATTTATATTTGGTGGGGAAAAAATAGCCCCCTAAAGAAAAATTTTTTTTGACCAGTGACTGTGACATAGACAATTTGTTTAATATGAATATTCAAAAGATAACACAAGTGTCCTTAACCTGGTCAGCCTGTGCTGGGGGCTTCTCCATTGACCAGCTATGTGTGGCAGTAGTGACCTCACTAGCCTTGTCATTCAGTTTGCTTTCAAACCAGTCACTAAAGTCATACCACTTATCTAGAATATTCTGATATAATCCGTCTTCTTTTGGTGGCACGTAAACGACAAATGGTTGGTCGCTGCATACCGACATTCTGTATATACTGATGCCAAGCAGATACTCCCCCGGGGCTGGGGGTATGTATGTGATGGTATATGTCCCATTGTGGTTATCTTTGACAGTACATCTTTGGCTTTGATCATCCTCGTTAAACAATATAGCTTTGATGCGGTCTCCGCCGTGACGAAGACGTTTATTGTTGAAGTCCACTGCGTGCAGAGTGGCATGACTAGGCCGAGAAGGCCGTGCATGTTTAATTTTGACCTTTGAGTTTTTTGCGCTGATTGCCCGCACTGGGACTTCTAGCGGATTGTCTTGTATGTCTTCATCGTGTATTGTCACTTTGAGAGCATGCAACCCAGCCATCAAAGGGTTAAAAGTCACGTTGTACGTCCCATTTTTGTTATCATCTATGGAACACGGGACCGATGCTCCGTGCGGATCGCGCATGTCAGCTGCTACACTATCGCCTCCAAAATGGCATGGATTACCGTCAGTATCGCGAGCGGTGATTTTTGCCAGACCTGCGTAGTCGACCATGCTTGGAGACGATTGAGCTGTGCATTTAGAAGGACAAACTGGGGAAACGTAAAACTCGTAAGGGCTGTGGCCGATTTCAGTGTGTTGGATTTTAAGAGTTAGTATGTGTGTACCGGGAGAGGTGGGAGTGACAGATACATGATATGAACCATTCTTATTGTCCGTTACAGTTCCAGAGATTTTACTGCCATCCGGGCAAGAGACGACGGCATTCAATGGCTCCCCACCATGCTCGCAATCCTCACCATCTGCATATTTAGTCTGTACTTTCACGGTTGTGACATGGTTGACCAGTGCAGTACCAAAGGTCACTCGAGTCCGTGAAGGCGATGCTTCGGAAGAGCAAAGTTTCACGTAACGATCGACGGCTTTATCCAACAAATGAAGGAGTGCCGCTTGGTTGAACTCAACATCCACGTAACTGCATTCAACCGGCTGCATCCGGTTGGAACCGGATTGGGGTGCGTCTCTTGCTGCTTTGTTATGACCACGGAGTGAATGCGAAAAAGATGGGATTTTACCAACGGAGGAACTGAAATCTAAGAAATTATCCGATGTGTTGTAATTATCATCAGAAGCATAGTGTGTTTCCGGTAGTGGTTCCATTTCAGGGGCTTCGTCAAGGGTTTGGAATTTGGCAAGCGACTGACTTATGCTGGATTGTTGAGACTGCAGATTTATTCTCTTGTCTTGGCATGTTTCATCAAGATCCTGAATAATGAAAAGAAGAGAAAAGAACAAATTGTACTGATATGATAGAATTTGGTAGTTATAATATCCGTAAATAAATTTATCAGGTTTGTTGACAAATAAAATGATAAAGATTCCTTCAAAACCAATCTGTTATCTAATGTGTTTTTGTTAGTTGGGTCATTGCATTGACTGAGTGTATGAAACTGTCAAAAACATAAGTCAATGCATTGGTTTTGAAGACTGGTTGTTGGTAATGGTATTGCAAACATAAATTTTTTGGGGCTTAGTTATTTTCGCGCATGGCCAATTTTGAATGATTTTGTGCATTTAGATTATAGCACTCGTGATTTGTCTAATAACGTGCGGGGTAGGCGGGGTATGTACATACCATTTTTCATGGTACATTTATTTTCACGGGAATTCAGTGCGAAAAGTGTGAAAATAAATGTAGTGCGAAACATACCATTTTTTACCGTATCACCATTTACCTCAAGGTAGCGCTGCTGTGTGTCAGCCATAGTGCTCATGCAGTTCGCTATTTATGTCCCACTAAATTCCCTCGGACAGGGAACTAACTGTTAATTGTCTTGTAGAAACCCATACGAAACTTGGGGAGCTGATCCGGGCAGCGATGGTACATATGTGCCCTGATTTAGGTTCAGCACCCCTTGAGGTTTACTCAGAACCTGAAATGGAGCTTACTTGGGCCACAGTGATTAACAAACACTGTAAAGTTTGCTAAGGCTGTGTGGAATTACAAATCAGGGAGTCGTAGCAGACTGTAAATCATCTGTATTTTATTTATTTTACATAGGAGTTTACAAGCTCTTTTATGTTCATTCAATTGACACATTTGATGTTGAATGTTAATACTGATCCATCTGTTTCATCAATAAACTAGCCTAAATTAGGCCCAAAAAAATATTGTTTGTTTGTCTTCGCCCGACCGGCCGTCAAAATGTGGCCAAACATTTTGCTTTATAAAGGTTTTTTTTTTTATTTTCCAACTCTTATTTGAGAATTTTTCATACAAAAATATACAAATATTCATTGAGAAAGTCTTTAAGTCGGAAAAAGTATGATATGAATTGACGTGAAATGTATTTACCATAAAGAAGACCCCTTCAGAATCAGCAGTATATTGTTCTCATGTTAAGTGTATTTCTTGTTCAATTTTTCCATTCTTTAAGTTGAGTTTCATATACATTTATTTTAAAAAAATATTTTAAAAAGCCTACCTACCGACCCTACGTTTTCAGGAACCGTTATGGACAAACAAACAATATTTTTTGGCCTTATTTACCTGTAAGAGTTCTTTCTCCAATTTTGTCAGTGTCTCGTGGCATTTTTTGAATAGTTTCTCCACCTGCTGAGCTGTATGGGTTCGATTCTTCTCCAGAGTTTGTAACTCCTGGTCGATGTTGTTGAGTAGGTGTCTCAGTGCTGGTACATCTTTGATATTTGGACCTTCGTCGATGGGCTCAAGAAGGGAACCGGATATTGATCTCTTGAAGGACATCTGTAGGAATAAAAGACAATAAAACTTTCCTCTCCAATAATTGCTTTATTTTCTTTATTTTTGTTTTCAAATGTCCCTGAAGAAATTTGTTTGACACTTGTGATTGGTGATTTCAATATCATTTTGATTAATAAATGCATATTTCATATCGCGAGTGAAATGAGACCAAATTAATCCACACATGGTCAATTTTGATGCATCCAATTCACGAGGCCAGTAGGGGCCAAGTGAATTCAGCAATCAAAATTTACCCCAAGTGAGTTGATTTTGTCTCATTTATAATGTAATGGAATGAAAATTTATTAGAAGTAGTTTGGAAATTATTGGAAACGCAACACATGAATTCAGCTTTATGCAGCGTTCTTTTAATTGAGCTAAAAAGTTGTGTCCAATTATTAACACGGCTGATTCTTTAAGAATGGAACTTCCAACAACTCATTTTTCACTGGCGTATAATAGCATTTTAATTTGGAGCTGAACTAATAGTATACAAATACAACATGGTTTGAGGGGAAGTATCGCAAAATACTGTCCCCGATGTGTTGGATGATCCAGACTTCCTCCCGAGGCGCAGCCGAGGGTGGAAGTCTCCTTCATCCAACACTGAGGGACAGTATTTTACAAAACTTCTCTAAAATAAACCATGTAGTATTCGTCTTACTTCACCTATAACTTGAAAATAAATCAAAAATCAATACTTTGCCGTTAGCCATACGGTAGTACCATGTGGAAGTTTTTACTACTTTCCTCCGCGTGTGTGTAAAACAAACAGACGCAACACGTAAATGCAAACCCCTTACGGCTGTACTTGAGTATTAACACACACGCTGGAAAGTAGCCGAAAATACTTTTTGCCCGTCTCCGCTATTTAACCAATAAAAAGACTGAATTAACTAATAAATATTCAAGAGGTGTAGTAATAAATATTGCTTTCGATATCCATACCAAATGTTTGTAATAACTGTAGCAAAATCTGTGTTTGGACCAAGAAATAGTCTGTAAAGGCCAGACTAAATATTAAGCCAAAGACTATGTTGTTCAATGAAATTATAAACAAAATGTGTAAACTAATTGTATTATTCTGAAAGTCACTATCAAACTTTTTAGTTTTAGTATATAAATTAGGCGTGATTGATTCAAACGTTCAATTTACCTACCGTTTTGTAGTTGTTGTTGTTTCTTTTTTAACCCAACGGTCTAAATTAAATTGCGACGACATAAGCTAATTTCCTGAACAAAATTGTGTATACTGGTTGAAAAAGGAAGTGGTTTTGTGTTAATGTTGGTGAGAAAACAATTGTGTAATAGCCTGAACCAGGAAACGGATGAACCGTAATCGGGGGGGATATAATTTTAGGTTTGGTGTTAACCCTGGTGTATTAACAGTGGATTAATAGACGGAACCAAAAAATGGAATGACCGTAATGAGGGGGGGGGATATGATAGTGTGTATGGGGGTT
>JXSR01S037524.1:49265-61717 GCA_000969725.1 Ophiothrix spiculata
GGCCCTCATGAATCGATTCCCATCAAACTTGGGATTTGGAGGTTTTTTACCATGCTCAAAAAAAAAAAAATATCTATGGTCGGTTGGGTTATGCCATGCAATCAAACAATTTTTTTAGACCAAAGCGTAAAGGTGCATGGGATAGTTTTTGACTTTTGACTGAATATGATTTAAAGAGCATTTTTCCAAAACTCCGGAGCGGCTGCATCTGTAGTAATACTATTTTTGTCAAACTTTGTTGTTGTCAAATTTCAATGAAAATGAACAACATTTGGATCAAACTGATCAACATTTTTATTATAAAGTAGTTTTTGAAAATTCTTAAATAGGTGCAGCCACGTGTAGCACAAAGAGTGGATTTGGAGCGTTTGCCTTTATTTTTTGAGTTTCTGTGTATTTTTTTCCAAATGTGCACATTGTTTAGTGGGTTTTTTTACCCCTGATTTTTAAGCAAGGGGAAATTTTAATTTGCAATTTTGTGTGCACACATCAGGTTTAAAGGACAACTTTTCTGTATTTTTATTGTTTTTTAGAACCCTTGAATCAGGCCAGGCCAGCCCTGACTTTGAAACCCCTGGATGCCACCCCTCCATCCATTTCCAAAATCATTGTACTGCCCAAGTTTATTTCCCCTTTAATTATACCCAGCAATTTAATTGTTCATTAGCCATATTGATTGTCCAGGTTTTTTTCTCTGAAAGAAATTATTTCCTTATCTTGATAAATAAATTGATAATATGATTATGATTTCTATATGGGGACTTGACTCTGAATAAATAAATAATAATTATGAACTGACTATATTTTGAACCACTTTGCCATTTTGAAGCATTGGACTTTTATGTTAGCTTGTAGGTTCAATAGACCTTTTTCAAAAAAAAGGGCTTTAAAGCACAATTTGACTCTTGAAACACTTTCCGATTGTTCCCATTGTCAGCAAACAGGAACTCATTGACACAAGGCTAAGAGTGCAAAGTTCTTTGCGTATATGAGTTGTGTACAAATTTGAACTTATAATTTGTGCTTAAGATGAGTGAGGCACAGATTTGAATGTAGAGCATGTTACTTAGCTATGAGTTGTTAATAAGCATAGCCAAATGTCAAATGATACTCAACTAGTTTCTATTGTGTCTAATAATTTTGCTCATGATGAAAAATGAAAAAAAAAAATGAATTGATATCCTTCATTCCCTGGGGGGCACTCACATATGGAAGTGATGTATGAGTACCACCGAGCACCTATGGGTCTTTCGATGAAAAATTGGGTTTAAAAATGGGATCTTTCAGTGACAAAGTGCAAAAAATGTGGGTCTTTGAGCGAAATTCACCAAAAAGAAGGGTGTTCATGGGTCAAAATGGCCAAAAATTTCAACAAATTTTGCGAAATTTTCAATGAATTTTGCAAAATTTTCCAAAAATTACATCAAAATATATAAATGGTGGGTCTTTGAGTGACAAAGGTTGTTTAGTGACAAGGAAGTTTAAAAAATAAGGGGGTCATTGAGTGACAGTTGGTAAAATAGGGAATCTTTCGGTGAGAGCGAGTGAAAAAAAGCGGGTTCATTTTGGAGCCTCATGCCGCGTACTTCAAGGTTCAAGGTTCATTTATTATTTCCATATACATATTTTACAAAACACAATATGATAAAAACAACAAATATATATGGAGGAGTGGCCGGAAGGCCAATAAGGCCTGTAAATAGTCCACCCCAATACAAGAAATTACAAATCAATAGTTGACATTAATAACCAACAATGTGACAATAACATAGGAAAAGAAAAAAAAAACATTAAAGCACATACACAAACAAGACATAGGACAGGCTCAAAATTAATCATAGTTTTGTATGAGATTATATTTGAGTGTGTTCAGAAAATGCTTAACAGTTTTGCATTGTTTTAGAGATTTTGGCAGTGAATTCCAAAGGATCGGTCCGCTCGTTCTTATACAATGGTCTGAAAAAGATTTCTTATTTCTTGTTAAATTATAGTGATCAGAATGCCTTGTTTGATAGTTGTGAATGTTTGATCTTTCTACAAAGTAATCACTAAAAGCAATTGGTAATTCATCTACATAGAATCTATACATAAACACCCCTAATTCTAAAGTATACATATCAGTAACAGTTAATAAATTATTTTTTGCAAATAGTGGACCAGTGTGACTCCTGTAATGGCTATTACAGACGGTTCTAATTGCCCACTTTTGTAGTTTTATAAGTTTATCAAGGTATAATTTGCATGTATCCCCCCATATAATTATACTATAATTAAGGCATGGTAGAACTAAAGTACAGTAGAGTGTATGAAGTATACGATGAGGAATATAATGTTTCAACCTGTTCATGACACCAATATTTCTAGATATTGTTTTTGATATGCAATCAATGTGATTTTTCCACGTTAAGTTTTCATCTATCAATACACCAAGAAACTTTGTAGATTTTACCCTTTCAAGTTTGGTGTCATTTAAGGTAATGTCAAGATTGTTCGGTGCCTTCACAGAAGTCATATAAGGTGTTCCTAAAAGCATACAATTTGTTTTGGTAGCATTTACTGATAGTTTATTGGCTTTGAACCAATTACTGACTTCTTTTAATTCTTCGTTGATTAAGGGAAGACATTTTGTCACATTTTTGCCAGAGTATAGAATAGTGGTGTCATCAGCAAATAATATGAAATCTAACACATCTGTTGTATTTGTAATATCATTTACATATAAAATAAAGAGCAAGGGACCCAATATAGAACCTTGTGGTACACCACATGCAATATCCATTTGATCCGAATTACATTCATTGTAAAAAACAAATTGCTTTCTATTGCTCAGATAATTCTTAAACCAGTCAAGAACGACTCCACGAAATCCGTAATGTTCAAGTTTATGTAAGAGTATTTTGTGATCTATGGTATCGAATGCTTTCGATAAATCTAAGAATATTCCAATGGTGGTTTCATCTTTTTCAACGGCAGTATTTACTTTATCCACTAGTTGTGCAATGGCCATGTAAGTTGAATGTTTCGGGCGGAAACCAAAGTTGAGTATCCCCTTGGGTATTTTTCAGTTGCATCCACGTACACCTACATGTACAGGCATTTGAGGATTTGTGTTTTGTCCTTGCTTTCAGATGACAGCAACATGCTCAAAGTAAGGACAGGACAATTACTGTTTAAAAAAACTTTTTAAAATTAAGTGATGAGGGATGCTGATTTTCTCAAATCAAACTTACCTGTACACTTTCAATGTGGGAGTTCATAGTGAATTCTGTGTATTGGAGAAGAACTATGCTTTGAAGTGAAATTATTATTATTTTATTTTAATAATGTTTCACAAAGTTTTCACATAAGGTAACAATTTTCACTGTAGAAAAATGGAGTGTTTAGAATTAGATGCAGGGAATTTTATGTTGATATATGATCAGAATACACAAAGCCCTGGTACACTCAGTGAATTAAAGAAATGAAAAAATTGTGCTTTTGCATGAAATCTTAACATACACTAAACAAAAAAATCTGGAAAGATGGGATAACGTGACTGGGACCGAGTGTACTTTAGGTCCCATCAAGAATTTTAGGTTTAGGGTTAGTGTTAGGGTTTGTTTTTTAAATTTAGGGTTAGGTTTAGTTTTAGGGTTACGGTTTAGGGTTAGGGTATAGTTTTTGATGGGACCTAAAGTATACTTTTTCCCGTGACTGTTACCAGAAATTATGACTTCGTCAGAAATCTGGTGCAAAATGATAAAATGGAGCCCTATATATTGTTTGTGTTAAAGGGGTAATGCATGATCCATGTTTCATCTCCAAAATCATTTAAGAATAA
Source organism: Ophiothrix spiculata (assembly GCA_000969725.1). Taxonomy (NCBI): domain Eukaryota; kingdom Metazoa; phylum Echinodermata; class Ophiuroidea; order Amphilepidida; family Ophiotrichidae; genus Ophiothrix; species Ophiothrix spiculata. The sequence goes on from JXSR01S037524.1 coordinate 53,086, forward strand.
TAATAATAAGAACCCTTGACTGGTATATGTTACAAATTCAAAACCATTCTTGCAAACTTGCACTTGCATTTTTGAGAAGAATGAGAAAGTGTACCATTTTCTTATTACTGTCAGGGCTTCGATAGTTTACAATACAGTGGCCTATCAGGATTTTTATAAGGCTGCTCATAACTTTAAAATGAATGATCGGAATCAAGTGAATTTTTCAGAATGCATTCATGTCACACTGAATGATCCCCTTTTTGACAGAAATTCTATACTGAATGCCCTTTGATTTTGCCATTGAGGTTGGTGCATGCCCATATAACTTTTAAATTTGAGTGTCCCCATCTCCCGTATCACAATCATTATGCTGATTTCATACTTGTGTAGTTTTGCAGCTTTGTCGCTGTGTGACGTATATTTTTTGCAAAAACTTGCCGCCTCTATTTGTCGTAGCGGCAAAGCTACATGTCGCTGAGATATTCGATATCGGCAAAATTTTGTCACACAACAAGAATTTTTGAGCTGAAATGAATTAAACTTTCAGAGCGACATGAAACGGCAAATCTGAAAAGCGACAAAACTGCAAAGCTACAAAGTGTGAAAGGAAGCAAGCGACAAAGCTGCAAAGCGACAATAAGTATGAAAGCAGCATTAATTGCGCCTAGTAATTCAGTTTGTATACCCTATTTTTATTTCACAGATCATGATGCAATCTATGACTTGACGGCTGTGTTGATACATCGTGGGCCTACAGCTTACTCAGGTAAGAAAATGCTAGTGTTTTGGGGTTTTTTTTGTTTTGTTTTTTGGCATTATGCATTCCTGTACTTAAAATATTGCCTTATTCTGATCTGGTGGAAAAATTTAACATACTCTTTTTCCATATTTGAATGAGGGGTCATCACCTTTATAAAGCAATCGTAAAGTTTCATTCTCATATCTTGAGCCAAATTAATGCTGCAGGCAATATGTGTCCGAGAGTGACCCATAGAAACATATAGGATATTTATTTTTGTTAACAAAATATTCCATTAATTCAGCACTTTTTTTGACCATATCTCTTAAACAAAAGATAATATAGACATGTAAATTAGAGGGGTTATGAGAAAAATATGTGCTTTCATGTGGTATCAAAGTCTTCAATTTGATTTTATGAGTGAAATTGATCGGAAGTGTGGTTTGAAATGAGAGCTTGATGGTCATCTATGACTCGAATTTATACAGGGTTAGTACGGGTCTGTGAAAGTACATGAATTTTATTTTGCAATTTCCAGGCCTTGAAAAGTCCTTGATAAACTGACTTTATCAAAAAAGCTCTTGAATTTTTGAATGTCAGAAATGTAAAAAATTAAGAATTAAGAATTTACCATGCAACTATTTTTATCCCAAAATGAGGGAAAACAATTTTATTTTATTTGTTGACACATATTCCGCCAGCCGCCACTGATAAGTGAAAAAGTCCTTGAAGAATTCTTGGGAAAAGTCCTTGAAAGTCCTAGAATTTTGTAAGTGAAAATGTGTAGTAACCCTGTTATATCAGATGATGGTACATCAAGAAGTTTCAAAGGTCAGAGCAACTTAAACCAGTTACAGTGTGTGTAAACTTGAGGTAAGGTATTATTACGCAGCCGTGAACGAAGTACCACAATTTTTGAATTTTCAATGAGACTTAAGCTCTTGAATTTGGAAAAGAAAAGATTCACTGGCAACAGGAACTAATTATGGTCATGCTTTATTTATCTTTCCATATTTGTATTATTTTTAAAGAATCATGCAAATCTCATAAATCAACAATAAGTCAATAAAATTACAATCAATATAAAATTACACATTATATGAAATGATAATAATTGTCCAACGCAACCCAAACAAAATAATAAAACTTATTGTGGGCACCCATTAAAGGTGGATTTGTTACATTGAGAATGATTTATGCATCAATTTCTGTCATGTCTTTTCGACAAACCCATGAAATGTCATATTTTTGGTATGATTTTAAAGACAGTTTATTTTACTTTCAAGAAATTAAGAATAAAACCCAAATGAAGTGATTAATTAAGCTTAATAATAGCCTGTTAAAGCTAATTAGCCAGAGGTGGTTGAGGCATCATTAAAATTGTGCATCATTTTTTCTGTCATATCTACCTAAAAATCTGTTGAAGTGTCAAAAATCTGATATGATTTAAAAGGCTAGTTATTGTTTATCAAAAATACATTGAAATTAACTCAAATAAAGTTGATCATAAATGCTAATAACAAGTTAAAGTCAATAAGCTAATTTAGCCAGAGATGAAAACGGGCATAAATGCGGTTGGTGTTGATGAGATATGTACATTGTACATCAAATTTTGTCACAACTTTTCAATTGTATGAAATGTCATAATTTTGGTATGGTTTTGAAGATAATGTATTAGTTTATAAAATCATTTTAAAATAATTGCCAAATAAATGTATCTATTACCAGGAAGGAGTTAGATATGGATGAAGTGAGTGAGATGTAGCGCAAATGGGCCCCACCTCAAAAAACATCACCTTATTAAAGGAATTAAACATAGCCTTTGCACTATTAAAGTTTTCATCTGATACTCATTAAAAAAAAAAAGATTTAAGTTATTATTGTGTTTATTCAAATAAAAATGCTTCCTATAACCGTATTTAATATAGTTTTGAACTTTTAGATCTCTATTTGAAATGTTTTTTTTTTTTACATTTAGCGATCTCTTAGTACAGTAATTGAATACGTCAAACTGAGCTATTTGCTATAGATTTGTATGTGAAAGGTTTTTTCATCGCAAAGTTCAAATAGAACCCCAAAATAGATTTGTATATGATGCATTGTTTACACTGTACTTAAGTATGTGATTTTGGCTAATAGAACTGTATGTACCCGCTAAATTTGCAAACTCGGCAAAAAGACCAGAATCAGTGTTTTATTACTCAATTCCTAAACAATGTTGATGTCTGTAACTTGGTAAATTTGAAAAACTAAATGCACTATTGCTACAGTCACATTTTCTCAGAAAAGTTAAAAATATCAAATAGAACTGTATGTGATGCAACCGATGAACTCAATTTTATAGCATATGTAAGGGAGAAGGGGAAAAATTGTTCGCCCTTGGATCGAACCTAGGACCTTTTGATCACAAGACCAACACCCTAACTGCAACTTACATGATTAGGGAGGTCTAAGAATGATCTGAATAAAGCAGATAATATTGAAGAAAGAACGGGCAGATTCAGTAATATCACCCAAAAGAAATCCTCTTTTTTTTTCCCCTTATAACTTGAGTCTAATTGGAAAGAAAGAATCTCAAGCAGGAGAGAACCATTTTATGTTTCGGGATTTCAGTTTCAAAGTACATTTTTTTTATTGATAGGTAAACTGAAGAAAAATTTGTCAAATAATTGTCATTTTTGAAAAATTCAACTAATACGTAAACTATTTTAACTAATATGTAAACTATTTTTCAAAAATTTTGAGGGTCCTTTGGTATACCTGGTAGGCGAAAAAACAAACAACCGTTCTTGGCCGCGTGTCTGTTTACCCACCTTTCCACTGATTACCCCCCCCCCCCCTCGGGGTATGAGAAAGTAGTTTGACGTCTGTGACGTTATTTGCTAACTCATACGACTTTGTTGGGTCAACTATGCATCTCCTGGGTTTCCCAAGTTTGTTATTAAGATAGTGTAGATTATCAACGTGATTTCTTGTTTTCAGGTCACTACATTGCACACATCAAAGATGATGCGAGCGACTCTTGGTATAAATTCAACGACGAAGACGTTGAGAAGATGGAAGGCAAGAACCTGAAACTGGGATACGAAGATGACATACAAGGTACTGTATGGTCTTATGAATCCTTGTTGGGTGAAACTCAGAGTTGCCACTTGGTTTTGTGGCAGAAATGCAATTTTGATTCAGGCCTTGCATTTTGAGGCGTGTGAATGTGATAGCACACCATCACACACCTAAAATGATCTTGAGGAGTGTGATTTTCAGCACACCTAAATCTAGTAAAATTGTACACAAATTAGATACATAATGCACACAAAACACCTGAATATCTTAAGAAGTGCTATTTGTAGCACACCAGGTATTTTCAAGGCCTGCTGATTAGAGAGGAGGGCATTATACTTAAAAGAGCTTATTTCCAAAAGGGCCTAAATCCACTTTTGGTCAAAACTGAGTTATTGGTGCCATAATGTAGTACTATAATAGTAGTTTCATGGAACCAAACTATTTTTCCCAGAAGTTGCTTTCATTGAGTTTACCAGTACACACAAATCTGTGTTTGTTTCCAAAAGGGCCTAAATCCACAACAGTATGTTTCCAAAAGGGCCTAAATCCAGTGCCGAGTGAAAATAAAGCTGATATAAAGTTCTGATTTTCATTTGTGATGTTACTTTAGTTGGTGGACCAATCCCTAAAATTTAAAGCAACAAGAAAAACTTGAAAATTAATTTTGCACAACAAGAAAAAAGTTTTTGTTGGTTTTCTCAAAAAGTACTAAGATGGATTTGGAAATTAACTCATCATTTTGTAGGGTGTAGCATGATAGAACAAATTTCGTTAAATTGTCATAAAGGCACTCAACCTGTGAGTGCTCTCTCTCGAGATGAAGTGTTCCGCCAGGCTTATTAGTTTTCCCGACTTCTGAACTGCCCAGATCATCCCAGAATGCCAATTAATGGTTTTGAGTATGGAATGGTCACGTGCCTGCCATCTGAAGTAAATGTTAAAGACTTAGACGCTGGCTTACATGGGTCTTCAGCGTCAAAAGCATATTATAGGGAACTCAATGTTCCAGGCATTCATTTATTTGGAGGCATATGCATGCTGAAACATTTTAATTTCACCACAATCAATCTTCTTTGTAGTAAATACTCAAGTTCATAAAGAATTTGTGTATTGAAATACATTATGTCAGGAAATACTTTCTGCAAATACTTGTAAGTGTAAAGGAAAGTTGAAATTCATATTCGTTATCACAATTAATTAGCTTATTCATTTTTGGCTTACCTACTTACCTCCCGAGTTTGTCTATTTCTTTCTAGATGGTGGCAGTAAAGGTGGTAAAAGACCGAGGGTGCCTAAAGGTTTCCATGCTTCCAAGAATGCCTACATGTTGGTCTACCACAAACGCACACATGCAAGTAAGTTGAGATCTGCAATAGCTGCCATTTGTCATAAATTGGGATTGCACGCTTTATAATCTCCAGTCTTGGGTCAGTGGTTCTTGAAATGGTTCTTCAGGTGACAGTGTCACCTGAAGAACCATTTCAAGATCCACTGACTTAAGGCAGGGAAATTTTGAGTGATTTTTCACATTCTTGTAACAAAATATAAAATGAAAATAACTTAGGACAGCCATTGCTGCTGCAGATACGACTTTCTTGCACTCACATGACGTGTTATTAGTATTTATTACCCGTCTTGGATTTTGATCTCAGAATAGAAAATGGAAAAAAAAAACATGACCTATTGTATATCAATAGAAAGCTAAGAAAATTTAAGAAATCAAATTTGTAATAAACCCATTTTTGAAACTTGCCACTTTCCACTATTAATAATATAATAATGCCGCTTTTTATAATGCGCAATCAAAATCTAGACAGATTAATCTATGCGCAATGAAACAAAGGAAAAACACAAAATGAACATGCATCAGAAACAAAGCAAAAAGGACGAAAAACAAACAACCACTGCGATGAAGATCAGAGACTCGTGAGGCTAGCTTACCAACCATAAGCAATTTTAAAAAGATGTTCTTTCAAAAGTTTTTTAAAAGTACATGTATAAACAGTTCTGGCTTTTTTGAGTTCCAGTGGCAATGCATTCCAAAGTTTTGGAGCTCTAATTGAGAATGCTCTCTCCCCATAGGTAATGGTATTATAAAGTTGGTGGGCACAGGTCTTACAACATACCTCACTAATGGATTGCCATCCTGTCATCAAGGCATATTTTAGATATGTTTCGTTATAGAGGAATTAATAGAATTGTGGGTCCTTGGTGATTTTAAAGGCAAGAAATAAGTTTCAAGGGTCAAATTTACACATTCTGATAAAGGCAACTTGTCAAAATTGCTTAAAAGAGCAAAATGATTGGACTGATTAATTGAAATTTGAAAACTTAATTGTGAAAACACACCATACTCCTTTATTAGTATTAAAGGAGCTTGGTCAAATTTTTCCAAATTTAGTTTTCAATGTCACTAAAGTGGTGTAAGTTTCAAATTTCAGTTGAATCAGTCGAACCGTTTTAATTTTATGGGCAATTTTGTATTTCAAAGTCGCCTATGCGTTACTGTATAAATTAATTATGGTAACCATAATTAGACACATTTTCATACATATCTCTAAAATGGTTCATAGCTGAGCCATGAAATTTCACATGGGTTATGAGAACAATGTGCCCAATATTTTGGTACCAAAATCTCAAAAAGTTTGAAAAAAAGTTGAAGCAATCGGACCATGCTCCTTTAATAAACTTATCAATCTTTTAACCTACCTGCAGCTCAACAACCTGTTGGAGCATCTGGTCCCTTAGCAGATTATCTGGAGGAGATGATCTTCAGGGATAATCTGCACTTTGAATCTTGGATTCAGGAGATGGGAGCCATGCGGGATGACAACGTCAAGAGTGGCCAAGCACGGCATCAGGAGATCAAGGAGCTGTACCAACAACTAACTCCCACACCAGGTATAGGATACATTGTCTCTTATTGGGTTTTCTCAGAGATACAAATCCTCCATTTATTTTCTTAAAAATTTAGTACTGGTAGCTTTATTGGTGCTGATAACGAATCTAAAATAAAAAAATATAAATCACCCTGCTCGTTTTTGAGATACAAGTATTTCAAAAAGTACATGTTTTCCTAAAAAATAACCCGATTTACCATACAAAGTATAGGGAAAGCCCCAAAACGTTGATCATTATGTGTTTGTAAAATAATAAATGCTCCATTTATTTTTCTAATTTTTACATATTTGTTAAAGCACTTTTTGCGCTCTTTAAAATACTGAAATTAAAAAAATATGGTCACCGGGTTAGTTTTCAAGAAAAACGACAAAAACTGGCATTTTTTAAATAAAATTTGATTACTTGGATGGCACATCTGCATCTGCATAATTTCCCGCGTATATATTACGCAGCTATGCGGTGCGTGATTTACCAAACGTGTGAGTAAAGCATGCGTTCAGTGTGTTTTGAATTTGCACACGCAAAATGGATGCAAACATTATTATTATTTTTTTATTTTTTTACTTTTTATGAAAAAAATTGTTATCCCCCAGTCGTAAGCAACTGCATCTCTGAGAAAACCCCTTAAAGGTGCAATTCATGATAAAACTATCTCTTGATTCATACCATTCATTTTCAAGGTACAAGCTTTTCAGCATTTTAAAAATCCCCATGGACTACTGTGTTGTAATATCTGTCGGGGACCCCAACAGTAATTAGAAAACCACACTTTTTCTCACTTATCCAAAAAATGTAAGCTCATTTGAAAGAATGACTTGGAGATTGTAACCTATATCAGTCAAGGATTCTTACCTGCTATAAAACTCAATATTGATAAAGGTGACTGAGAGGATGAAAAATGGATTGTGAATTGCCCCTTTAATAAATGCAGGTGATTTATGGTGCACTGCACCTTCATGACTTTACAGAGGGATGACAATGTCAAGAGTGGTTTAAGACACTTCGCGGTTAATATTTACTTTCTTGTTACCGCCTGCCCCAAAAATCCAAAATTCCCAAGTAATTCATTATTTGAGATGGCTTCATTATTTGTTAATATTTTAAAAGCCAAAAGCAGGAATTTATGGCTCAAAATAACAGGCATCTCCCAAATGTTGATATAAAACAGTATTCCATGGGGGTGGGTGCATGGCAGAGTAATAATGAAAATATGGCATGTCTGCAAGAGATACCGAAGTCTGCTATGCGATTTCTACGTACTGCAATCGTAATTCAGTGTGAATATGTTATGATTTTATGATTGTATGAATTCATCAGGATAAGATATCCAGCAAAAAAAAAATCAAGAGAGAAAGACCAGGCGGCGATGGTATAACTTACAGTGCATGTACCATAGTGTCTACACTTACATCATGTGTAGTTAAATCACACGCAGGGTTAGTTGTTCCGTAGCTTTGTCGTGAAATCACTCCAGTTTTCTAAGAAATGGACCATCGTCTTAATATTAAGTCACTTTTTCATCATTAAAAAAAATGTGGAAAAAATGCCATAATTATAAAATGCTCAATTTAGGGCATCGCCATTGGATTTTTTTTAAAGAACACGCATGGACAGAACTGAACCCCTCACAAATACAAGTGACAGTTGACAAACCACTTGAATGCAAAAAGACCAATTTTCGTACAGGTCTGTAAATATGGATGTACACAGTGAGATCAGTCTTTTAAAAGTCGTTCGCATTCTTTTAAAAGGTCACTAAAGGTAAAGCGTGTATACTGATATTTGACTCTGTCATGATCATAAAATTGAAATAGATACCTTTTCAGAGTCATTCTTTTTGCAGCACGTAGCTTGCAGGATCATCACGATCCCTTCATTCAGCGTGAGTGTGAATCCCTCCTAGTCATGATCTGCTGTCACTTAGCGGGTGGTCAAGTGAGTAGGAGG
>JXSR01S037524.1:90119-106744 GCA_000969725.1 Ophiothrix spiculata
GGAAATAAAGCTTTCAATAAAAAATAAGCAATAAAGTTTGGATTTCCATAAGTGATCTCACTGTAGTGAGAGGACCTATCCCTAACTTGTAAAGCAGTAAAAACTCAAAAATAAATTAAACATGACAAGAAATTATCCTCTTGCTGATTTCAGATGGATTTAGGCCCTTTTGGAAATAAACTCAAAATGAAGAGATCAATCCCACAAAAAAAAATAAAAATCAACTTTTGGTAAAAATTTAGATATTGGTGTCATAGTGTGGTACTATAGCAGTAGTTTCAGGGAACCAAACTATTTTTCCCAGAACGTGCTTTCATTGCACTTACCAGTGCACACAAATCTCAGTTTGTTTCCAAAAGGGCCTAAATCAATAGTTTATTTCCAAAAGGGCCTAAATCCACTGCCAAGTGAAAATAAAGCTTTACATAAAAAATGAACAACAAAGTTCTGATTTCCTTGACTGTTGTCACTTTAGTTAGAGGACAATTCCTAAAATGTAATGTAAAGCAGCAAAAACTTAAAAAACAGCAAAAAGGTACTCAGATGGATTTAGGCCCCGTTTCCCGACCCGCCCGATAAAAATTTAGTTTGCCCCGACCGACCCAGACCCGAAAGGATTTTTTCTAGACCGGACCGACCCGAACCGGCAGGTTTTCGAATATCATGACTTCCCGGTCAAAATGGATATTTTTCCCCGACCCCGAGTTACCCCGAATTTGAAGTCATTGAAATAGTGTTTAACAAGGGTTATGACATTATAGACGTGGCGATTAATTGTTGCCCCATTTGATTTTTACCCCGAATGACTTTTGTGTTTCCCGGACCTAATGTAAACTTTCCCCTACCCCGAGTAACATTTCCCCCACCTGGTCGACCCCCGGTAATATTTTTCCTGGACCGTACCGAACCCGTAAATAGCTGAAAAAAATTCCAGTTCGGTCCGGGAAAATTGCCCATGTCTGCGAATGGCCTAGTGTTATGCAAAATGGTTCTGACAATTCCCCTGTACTGCTGTAATAATAATGGCCAGCCCTATGGCACTACCATTTATTATAACTTCTGAGTTTCTTTTTTTTTCAAGGTGATGCATGCATTCTCAGTAGCTCCATTTGATCAGACTCTGCTACTGAATGGTCGAGTGTTGACTGGTGAGAGTAATGATACGACACTAGCGAATCTTGGTATAGAGCCTGAATGTATTATTACACTCAAGGTTGACACACCTCAGATGGAAGATCCCCTAGTCATGGACGAAATCTACAGAGGTAAGAATAGATTGCTTAAAAAAATGAAACTTTTGATAGGCATAATATGGGGCAAAATATGAGTAGGTCAGTCCAGATTTTGTGTTGTGTGTGTGTGATGTTTGGCAGATATTGACATGGTTTAGAATGAAAGAAAATTGAAATAAAAATAAACTTATAAGAACAATTGGCTCTTGTACAATGTGTGCTGTAAAGATCTTATGCGATGGCAGCGTCTTCAAAATAAGGCTGCTCGGCTTGTCTTTGCTTGTATGTGTATAAACAGCATTGCACCATCGTATTTAGCTGAATTTGTTTCACTACAGAGTGTTAAGAATACATCTGAATGCAGGCGTCGACTCGGATCTTTCTCAGATTCCACCCAGCTGTACGTTCCACGGTCTCATAAACGAGCTGAGGATTCTTCGTTTCATGCTGCGGCTGCTAAATTGTGGAATAAGCTCCCTGCTAATCTGAGAGAGTCTGTATCGTTCCTTGCTTTCAGACGTGCACTTAAAACTCACCTCTTTTCTGCATAATTTGTTGGTATATTGTTGTTGTATGTATTTGTTTCAGCGCTGTGTTTTTTGTAGATGCATTGTAATAATAATAATAACAATATACTGCTGATTCTTAAGAGGTCTTCTATATATATCGGTAATCAGTGTTCCTGTTAAGGACGTATGGTGCGCCATTGGTGCAGGAGCTGGGAAGTTTAGTGCAAAAGGTTTCTGAAAATGTGTAACGAAGATTCTTTTCCTTGCTTTGTTTGAACAACTGTTAACCTCAGCTCATGATTTTGGCGTAAGCAACTCTTCACCTTTGTCAAAATTGTTCGAATTAGTGCAAGCTCAAAAAACCTTAGTGGAAACACTGCTGGTAATACAGTCCCTGTCAATCCATGTCATTTTTCCAATTTAAAGACTTTCTCAGCGAACATTTGTATATTTCTGTATGAAAAATCCTCAAATAAGGCAAAAAAAACAAAATATTGATTGTCCTCCCCAACCGACCGTCAAAATTTGGCCCGACCGTGTGCTTTATAAACAGGGATGCCAGTTTTCCTGCAATTGCAGGAATTCCTGCTTTTTGAATGATTTTCAAGTCATTCCCTGCAATTTACCCCAACAGGATTTATTATGCGAGAGTCAGTTTTTATTCATTTTCCTGCAAAATTGTTGTTTACCACTGGCATCCCTGTATAAAAGTTGTTTTTTTATTTTCCAACTTGTATTTGAGGGTTTTTATACAAAAATGTACATATATTCACTGACAAAGTCTTCAAATTGGAAAAATAGGATATGAATTGACAAGAACTGTATTTACCAATATAGAAGACCCCATAAGAATCAGCAGTATATTGTTCTCATAAGTTAAGTTTATTTTTTGTTCAATTTTTCCATTCATTAAGTTCGAGTTTCATGTACATTTATTACAACAACAAAAATTGAGTCTACCTACCGACCATACCTTTTCAGGAACCGTTATGGAAAAACAAACAATACTTTTTTTGCCCCAAGTGTTGTTTAAAAAAATTAAAAAGCACACATTCAGGGGAAATTTGGACGGTCAATCTGATGAGGACAAACAAACAATTTTTTTTTTTTGGGGGGGAGGCCTTATCAAGATGGCAGGCATTCCATGTGTGTTTATAGTCATCTTAGCGAGTACTGATTCCCGTTTTGTCACTTACTACTGCTATCTCTTTATCTAGATGTTATTAGGCAACATGTTTAGTAAAGTCTAGTTACTTGATTCTGAGAAGAATGTTCATTTACAAGATTTCCAAACCTACTTTTCTCCTTTTTTCACAGCATCAACAGTCCCAGAAGCTGGTTTCAAAGGTAAGATTTTGAAGTTAATAAAGAGTGCTTGGCAAGTGCTTTAACCAATGGGCTACTTGGTCTATGAGATAGCCTAATACTTGTGGTTATCCAAACTGTCGGTGTAACTAGGCGACGGAGTAGCTGTGTGGTTAGAGCAATTACCCAGCCCGCAAAAGATCTGGGGGTCCCGCTTGGGCAGGATTTTTTCAATATGAATTAAAAAAATTTCAATATGAATAAAATCATGGCTTGTACAAGTTGTTTGTGATTTATTTAATTGTTATTAAGATGTGGAAGTTGCATATTTCTCACCTGCATTTGGATCACCTCAGAAATTGACTGTACTCTATAAAGTTTACAGTAAGCAATCAGACTCTGGTACGAGATCCATAGCATATCCATTGCATTCTACAGCATTGTGAAATGCATTCTTGTGTAAGAGGCTAGCAATGATTGATTAGGATTGATAAAGACCAAATTACTGTGCATTAATATTTTTTGTGCATGAATCTTTCATGATATTGGTTTTATTTTTGACTAATTTTGTTGCTACCACATGGACAAACCTTGAAAATAAGTTTTTTTGAATATTCAGCAAGATTAATATGTACATGCGTTGTTGCGATTCATAAAATACAGACTAATTTATTTCCCTGTATGGTCATATTTGTCTATGTGCGTAAATCAGAGCCTGCGTACTCTATATATTTAATTGTAATTAGGTTTATAGAGTATATACTTATACGCTGATCTACACTGCCGCTCGAAAGTGTTTCCGCACAAAACCTTTATTCAGCCATATCTCAAAATTTGTTTATCCGATTTTCATCATATTTTGACAGAGTCTATATTGTATAATTATCGAAGTAAGTATTTCGGAATTGCATTCATTGCATTTGAAAATATGGCATGTAATGCATATTACTACTTTCATCTGAACATAAAAAAATTTAGTTTATATTCATTTCTGCGCAAAACTTACGACCTGAAAATATTCTATCCTGTTACAAGGTAATAATGAGGTTATGAAAAATTGATTAGTTACATAGTAATGAGATATCCACTTGTGGTGTATTTGTATATGGTCCATGAAATCAGTCATTTATATAGCAATGGAAGATCAAATATTAAAAGAAACATGGATTTATTCATATTGAATAGATAAGTTCCTATACTAGTATCAATTTTTTTATGATTCTAGGTCGTTTGATATAAAAAACGAGGTTTTTGAACGTTTTTAATTGTGCGGGAGTGTACGCTGACAAAATGGCAGACGTCAACGTCTGACGTGTAATGACAGTTTTCATTTTAAAATCTCAAAAATTTGATAATATTGGTGCATAATTTGAGACTTCACAGTAAAAAAAATGTGTTCCGCTACTTTTTGATATATTGGTTTCAAAAACCAACGATTATCACTCAAGAAAATCACAATTTATCCAATCAAACATGGAAAGAGGAAAGTATGGTTTGTTTATGTTTGTCACAATTTTGGTACAATACTATGATCATGATGTTTCCAACTATACTCTGTAAATCTTGAAGTATGCAACAAGTAGCCGATTAACGCACAAAAACCAATATGACCATACAGGGAGATATATTAGTTCATATTTCTCAAATCATAACAGGGTACCAAATCTTCCTGAATATTCCAATGAATTTATTTGCAATGTTTTTTATGTGTTATCAAAAATATTAGCCCAAAATAATACCAAAAGTATGAAGAATTCATGTAAAAATATATTAATACGCAGTGATTTGGCCTTAATCAAACCTAATCAATTATTACTAGTCCCTTACACAATTCAAAACCAATAGTCCACAATGTTGAAGAAATACAAGGGATGTGCTATAATGGATCTCGTAACAGAGTCTGATTGCTTGTTGCATACTTCAAGGTTTATAGAGTATAGAGCCTATTACTGACACATTATACATACGGGAGCTTTCGTCTGTGTAAGATATAAGATATGAATCGCCTGAATACGTGACTGGATCTATTAGCATAAATATTTCCCATAATTTGTGGCATTTGTGTTACTAATGATGTTTTTTGTCATGACTCACCCCGAAAAGGGGGACTTTACGACAGAACACTTTTCAAGAAATAGGTGAAAATACGCCGCAAAAAATAATAAGAATTTCTGTTGTAAAATTTGATCGCCTTGATCAATTTCAACAAGTAAGGTGTCATTTTTTAGCTTAGAAAATGCCACAACAGATGAAATGAAAAAATTGAATTGATATCATCTGCAAAGTCTCCCCTTTCGAGGCGAGGCATCACATTTATGGTCAATAAATGTGTGATGTTTTTTTCTCTTATCTTTCAGGAACTGGATTGCTGAACCATTGATGACCGGCCAGGTTTTGAATTCCTTCCTTCAAATGCTTTGTTCATATTTATATACATATCAAGCTTTTACGGCTCTTTATATGACTTATGCTATTCACCTTTTGGGTAGTGGTTTGATTTAGTGGTCCCATATATGCTAATAATAACAGGCAGATTTTTAATCAGATCATCATGGTCGAGTCTGGAGGTGAGCTATCAGTGGAGTAAATTGAGTTATAAACGAGTGTTAGTCGGGTGTTTAATGCAAAGGATGGAGTAGTCGGATGCCGAGTCAAGTCGAGTCATCAAAATACGAGTGCACTATGGAGTTGAGTCAAGTCGAGTCATCATAATACGAGTGCACTATGGAGTTCAGTCAAGTCGAGTCATCATAATACAAGTGCACTATGGAGTTGAATTTCGAGTACAAATCCTTGACATGGATTAACATTTGCATACTTGGGACTTCAAAATGAGCCTACCACCCACCTTTGTACCAAAAAATGTGTATAACTTGCCTTACATTTGTATACGGACTCGCATTGAGTTGATAACCCAAGACAAGAATTTGTGTAATGCATGAGAGAGTATTTTTATACAGTAGATACTTGACATATCAAGTCATACAGTGGATCCTCATTAACACAAAATCTGTTAACACAAAAACCCTGATAACACAAAATTGTTGTTTGGTCCCAAGTGTTAGTTTTTTTATACGAATTCAGTTGGATAGCACAAAATCCTGATTACACAAACTAAAATCATTGTCCCAGTGATTTTGTGTTAATGAGGTTCCACTGTACATGTAATTTTGTATATATGAACATTTGACAAACAGATTTCATGCATACATAAGTTTACCGGTTTATTCAGATTTGTTTGAAGTCAGAATTTCTGCAAAATTTAAAAGCAGGCCATTTTGGTACATTTTGCCCAATTTCACACACATTTTCAGGTTTTTTTAAGTGAATTTTTATGTATTAGTTTGAAAGAGCCAAGCATTTATTCATATGTGGCCATTTGTCACCAAATTTCCCGTAAAGTTCACATTTTTATTTCAAGATACAGGGCAAAATATGTAAAAGACATGTCCTGACATTTTGTCTGTTTCAAATGTCCATGCCTTTCTTAAATTTGTTGCAAAAAATGTCATGTCAAGTCCAATATATTTGAAAACCAACATTTTCTAAATGAATTTGGATTAGAAATGTGCCCAAAATGAAACGTTATCCCAAGTTTTCTTGGTTTTGCTTATTTTGACATACAATGCTTAGAAGAAATTGTTACTCCACTTCTGGATGTCATCTAAACATGAAACAGGGGCCGATTTCACTAACATTTAGCGATGATTGCCAACCCCCGTTATGATCGTTAACTCCAAAAGTGGTTGCCAAATTGTTAAAAATACTCGCTATTTAGCGATCATTTTTGGAGTTATCGATCAAAACGGGATTAGCGACCATCACTAAATGTTAGTGAAATTGGCTTAAGGTATTATTTAAAAGCTGAGCTTGTGTGTTTGAATGTAAGATAAAACTAAATTGACAAGGGGTAAATTTTTCAGGAGGTTTTGTGGTGGATAGTCACTGGAAGTATTCACTAACATAAAATTTCACCACAACCTAAATTCAAGAAATTGAAATTGTGCTAATTGAAAGATATATATCAAAGGTTGGGAGTCAAAAGGCCACATTTGCAAGGCAACAATTTCAATATTACATGTGTGAAAAAAAAAATCATCTCGAAAGACCAATTAGGTTTTGAAATCTTTTGTTCTGAGGTTTGTTAAAATAAAGATATGGCCTTGTGGCTCTCAAGCTTCGATGTATAAATAAAGAAAAAGGGTTGAAACTGTTGCAACACAAAGTATAATAACCTTGATAGGAGGCCTACCATCAGTAGATGCATTAAGCCCAAAAAAAAAAGTTTGTTTGCCCTCCGCGACCGACCCTAAAATGCCAAAAATTTGGGTCGGGTATTTTATTTCTTCAAACACCTAAAATATGAAAACTCAATATTTTCGACGAAAAATGTAAAATTTAGCAGTATATATCACATTTAGTAGTATAAAATGCATATTTACTCTAGAAGTAACAACCCACAATCTTTGATGAAGCCCAGCATTGCTTGGTATTCGCAATAAAATCCATGGAATGAGATCATTCTTTAAAATATATTTGTAGAGTTAAAAAAAAAAAAAAAGATCAACCGACCGACCGACCCAAAATTTTGGTTTTTACACTTGAGGGCAAACAAACAATTTATTTTTTAGGCCTTACTCAAAATATTTAAAATCTGCTCAAAAGATTGTACACCCATCCATTGTAACATAATATGATATGCAAAACATTGAGAGTGAGTTGAGAAACCACTTGCAAAGAATGGCCAACAATGTCGGCAACTGCACAACATTATAATTATGTAAAATATATTTCTTTTTGTACATTTTGTAAATAGATACTACCGTCAGTGCATATTTTTTCTAAATATCTATATGGTCCATACACATTAGCTATTTTGTGAGATGTTTGCTATGATGTGATCATCACTAAATAGACATACAAACTTCCATTTGAAATTTTCAGGGGCTCTATTAGAAGCTCTCATGAAGTTCTTTAGGGGTGCAATCAGAAGAGCTATCTGTAAATTTATATGTTAACACCATCATGCAAGGCGCTCTATTAACTGAACTCTCATAAAGCATTTTAGGGGAGGAAGGTGGCTCAGTAGAGCTCACTCCCCTCAAACGGAAGTCCCTGTAGACAGGCCTTTCTAATAATGAATTGATACACAAAAGTGTGTGTGAAGAAAACTCTCACAATTTCCGCTTATTTATTGATGAATTACACAACCAATTTCCTTTTTACAGTCTTCTGAAAGGCTACTGCATTACTACTGCAGATACTCAAGTATTCACCCCTCAGGCACCTGGCAAGCTTTCTGTGTTTTAAAGGCAAAATAAATTTGTATTTCCTGTAACCCTACCATCTCCAATCTACAATAAGAGTTGACCTATTGCTCATATTGAATTATTTGTCGAATCAAACATCAAAGTATCACCATTTATCAAAAATCTTGGATTTTACATTAATTTAAATTTATATCTCATCACTCATTTTGATAACCTCCGTAAGACAATACTGTTCCATATTCGTACTTTGTGGCGTATACGCCGGTTTATAGATCGGGAGACTTGCTACCATGCAGTGCATGCTCTTGTAATTTCTAGACCCGATTATTGTTATACAAATAATGAATGTTTGAGTTCAATGGTATAAATATTTCATGAGGTGAAAGATCAAATGCTTCATTGGGGCATTTGATCTTTCACCGAAACAAACAATTTATTTTGTTTGGCCTTGCAAGTATACTGTAGGTGTCTGCAGAGGTACACTGGGAGTGGGGGGTTTTCTGAAGGACATGTTATGGGAGTAACTGCACTTTTAGGTACTTCTGAAGCTCTTGTGAGTGTTCCTTCACAACACTAGCACTAGGCCCCAAATCTGCAGAGTCCCTTGAGACTTAAAGCATGTACATACAAAATACAACATAAGTCAAAATTTGTTGAGTCCGGAATGCAGATATGCATCTTAGTGCCAAGCCTGGTCCTTCAGGATTCCTTGCCTTAATAGGACATTATTTAAGAGGAGATTGGCTGTATAACCCTAGATATTTGCTCAAATCAATATAAACTCCTATATGTGTACCGCCGCGGCAAAAGGGTCCAGTTGTCGACTCCTACATGTTGCTCATTGTAGCATATCTGATGTATACAAATACCATACATTAGATATGCTACAAGGAGCAACATGTACGAGCCGACAACCGGACCCTTTTGCCGCGGCGGTACACATGTGATGGCTCATCCCGAAAGTGGGGACTGCAGATACTATCAATTTTGATTTTATCATTGCATCTGTTACAGGATTTTCTAAGCTTTAAAATTACACCTTGTTGAAATTGATTGAGGCAATCAAATTTTACAACAGAAAATCGGCTGGAAATTCTTATTATTTTCTTTATTTTTCGCTGCCAATTTTCATCAGTTTCTCGAAAAGTGTTCTGTCGCAAAGTCCCCCTTTTCGGGGTGAGTCATCACATATATGGATGAGTTGACACTAATGTCTATAAACACGGATAAGGCGCTAGTCCATAGATATGCATGAGGGAACAACAAATGATTGCTGCACATGTCAATAGCCCTACTTGATTTGGTGTGAATTTTGAAAGCATGTGTCCTAAATAAAACCTTCTGCGCACGCATAGTGCCGGGCAAGGAACAATGGATATGACCGCGCACACTGCCGGGCATGACATCCTATGTCAACTCATCTATAGGATTTAGTTGAAATCTTAACAATGGCCATAGGTCATATTAAGCAAAAGATTGATTTTGCAAAAACAATTGTAAGCAATTGCTAATCAGCTTATTGCTAGCATTTGCTTTAAAAAAAAAGAAACAATCAGTACCTTTCGCATCCTTGCGTATTAAAATTTAGGTTTAAGCTGTAGCAAGAAATTATATAATACTTGCCCATCATAAACATGTGCGGTATGGGCTCTGTTGGCGATGCTAAAAAAAGATTTGTATGGGACATTAAGAGTGTGTCAATGAATGCATGAATTGTATCATTAGGTTGTCCATTCCGAAAATCAAATATCACCTATTCATATTCAAATATCACATATTCATAACGCTGCTTGCCGCATGCAGTGTTCTGTGGTCTGGCATCTCAATTAAGTTTTGCGGACAACTTCAAACACTAGCAAGGTGTTGACCATTGAGTGTTTTCTTATTAACCTTCAATATGTTTTAAGATAGTTTTGCATTGGTAAATTCTGGATTTTCTATTTTTTTATTTTTAATTTATTTATTTTTATTTTCAATCATGGCCCTCTCACAACAATTAATATATTTGAACTAGCAGAATCAACTAGTCAATGAATTGAACAATAGGCCTTATATTAGTATAATTATATAATTCATCCATAGATTCTAGTCATGTGATTGGTAAGATTGTAACACATGACCATTTGTCATTTTTACTATCACTATCATCCGTTTGATAGTCTTTACTATCACTTTCATCCGTTTGCTAGTATATCAAAACTTAAGTGTACAATATTAATTTCTGTTACGTGGGTAATGGGTAGGTACAATAGTTTAAATGTGTTATCAGATGACTAGAATCTATAGATGAGTTATATAAAACAAATATTAACTGCTTTATATTCGTGTGATGGTAAAAAATATACCATCCCCTATTGAAAGCTTGATATCTGATGGTATGGCAAAAATTTGTACAAAATATTCTCAAAGTAGATCATTTTTAACCCAAATCCCAAGACATTTTAATGACTTGTCATTCGGGTTCACATTTTGTGACGCTTTCATAATTATGTAGATTTGGAGGTGATTTCATTAATGAAGTTGTTTTGTAGTAATGAAATATAGTTACCTTACCTATATGGGATGATTCACCCCGAAAAGGGGGACTGCGACAGAAAACTTTTTAAGATACAGGTGAAAATAGGCAGCAAAAAATAAAGAAAATAATAAGAATTTCCATCAGATTTTCTGTTGTAAAATTTGATCGACTTGATCAATTTCGACAAATAAGGTGTCATTTTAAAGCTTAGAAAATGCTGCAACAGATGAAATGAAAAAATCAAATTTGATGTCATCTTCAAAGTCTCCCCTTTCGGGGTGAGCCATCACTTATTTGAATTTAATTATTTTCTGCAGCAAGGCCTTGCTATGGTTGTGACAAAACAATTCTTTCTTATTTTCTTTCCATGGACATTTTCAGGAAATTTTGCTGAATTCAGGAAATCTGTTGAAAATTCCCCTGAATCACATGTATTGGAAATTCCTTAGTTTCAGGAAATTTTAGGATGTTTTGTTGGTATTTTGCCTGATTTTCAGGTCTCAATACTAACCCAGAATAACAAATCTTTATATTTGGAGGGGTCAAAAATCCCTAAACCTGGGTAGAGTTTTTCATTACTCCTATATGTTGTTTAGGTTCCGAATCCCTGCCAGCAAATTGGATCCCCATCCAAAATAAAGTTTAGTTACCCCAACCCCACCTATGTGTTTAATGAATTTTATCATGATCATTTTGAGATATTTTTATGGAAGATATATGTACTATAAGAAATCATCATCTTGGGGCTATCAAAAAAAAATACCCATGAAAAGAGGTAAACTGTCAAAATTATGTGTCTGGAATTCCATCAAAATGTTTGGCAATCCAGAAGTAGGAGCCGGTGGCTTTGACAAATGCTGGATTTGTAATAATTCTTTAAAATGTTCCAAAAAAAATAACAGTTACTTCTTTTAAAAGAAATTCTGTATTTACA
Source organism: Ophiothrix spiculata (assembly GCA_000969725.1). Lineage (NCBI taxonomy): Eukaryota > Metazoa > Echinodermata > Ophiuroidea > Amphilepidida > Ophiotrichidae > Ophiothrix > Ophiothrix spiculata. The sequence continues at coordinate 101,888 of JXSR01S037524.1, forward strand.
AAACTTGATGTTGTCAAAAAAATGTAATTCCAACATCCTCTACGCATGGAGAGTAAACTTTAAACTGATTTCATACTTACAATGCAATGCGTTCTGTTTCCAATAATTTTTTCACAAATGGCACTGCAAATTAATTCACACTCGACACGCAAATGAACTGCAGCAACAGACAAGATAAAAACGCAATGGTAAGGTCAGCTGTTCACAACTCGGTTTTGCGTTGACGCAGGTGGTGTTGCGTTTTGTTATCAATCTATCTTAACTGCTCAAAACTCTCAACAACACTTGCTCTGTGCTTTTATGTTGAGCAGGGCCGTACAGAGAGAAGGGGCACTTTCCCCCCCCCCCCCCCCCCCAGGCTCGAAAAGTATCGAGATGATATTTTGGTACTTTAATTGTCCGGAGATTACTGTCCCGTAAATTTTTAGTCCAAATGAGCCAATTTTAGCACAAATATCAAGGTTTTATATATCGATTTTTGGCTGAAAATAGCAATATACATCGGGACGAAACATGAATTTCGGGACGCTAAATGTGTTTGCCCCCCTTGGCTTCCACACCTTCGTACAGCCCTGGTGTCGAGTCTGAATTCAGCTTTATATGGAATTGTCCAAACTTGTCAATGTATTTCTTGTATTCATCAATATTTGTGTAACCATATTTTGTAGATTATTTTTGTAGTTCACAGTGATACTTTTGCCTTTTATATAACATGGAATATTTTTTTCCTTTTTCAAAATAAAATGGCAAGGAAATATATTAAAAATATGCAATAATGTGTTTCATTGAGTGTCTAATTAAATCTTGTGAATTAACATGGGAAAAGTTTAGAGAAGAGTGGTCAAAATATGTCTTGTTTGTTCCGTTTTTTTGAAATTTTGATGCCAAAATATTGCTCGAATTTGTTTTCATTGACTATATGAATTTTTTTTGGCTGTAGCTTGTTCCATTTTGGGAGATATTAATAAGTATTTTTAATTCTGGTAGCCATCAAAAAAAATTACATAGCAAAGTGTAATTATTCATAAAATCAAAATGGTCAGACCAATTTGAGAAAAATTTGAAAAATTATCTATGGCAGTCTTTAAACTTTTCTTAAGCCTTCATCCAACACAAAGATTCATTTCTTATTCACATTACTTCTGTAAAAATGATGCAGTTTGAACAAATAGAATACACTGGTGATCGGAACTGTTTTTACACAAAAACTTTAACCAGCCATATCTCGAGAACTGTTCATCATTTGCATCTTTTTTTTTAGATTTTAGATTTTACATATATAGATCTAAGAACGTAACAGGAATTGCATTCACCGCATTTGAAAATATGGCGTGCTAAACATACTGTATACTTTCTTCTGCACATTCATAAACGGGGTTTAAATACTCAACTGCACGTTGGGAAACTTATAACCTCAAAATGTTCTTTACAGTTACACGGTGATATCAACCATTGAATGATAAATTACATAGGTACATATCGAAAAGTGCGTGTGGTGTATTTGTATGTGGTCCTGGAAACCAGCCATTTTTATGTTTATTGAAGATTGAATATCAGAGGACACGTACATTATTTATTTTGAATACATATCACAGCGCCTATAAAAGCATGATTTAAGAGTCTTGGTCGTTTGATATAATAATTAAATTTTTGCCTGTTTTTAAGTGTGTGCAAACACTTTTGACCACCAGTGTATGTGACTTGCCATATCAATAGGTACCTTAAGGTCAGCATAGTAACGTACGTGATTTGGGCCATTGTAATAGTCAAAAATCATGTCCTAGGATGAATTTCTTAATTTCATCAGAAATGTTACCTTGGAAGTGTATTCTATCATATTAGTTTCCAACATCCAAGACATAAGAAAAATTGTGTTAAAAACAAAGATTAAAATCCTCTCTTCATATCAGCCGATGCCTTCTACCAATTTTGATGTAACTTTGCAACCGAACATCCAATAAGGGTCCACTACACTAAATAGACTGGCGCCGCTATCCGGTGTGTCTAAAATCGGCAAAATTGACTGCCCTCCTAAAATGAGGACCTCAAAAAGTGTAGAAGGACAATTCATGGATTTAGGTTTATTTAAAGTTGTTCTGATGCCATATCTGATCTCCAGAGTACGTTGGTAAACTTTTAAGGCTATTCCCGAAAAATGCATGAGATTTGGGAAATTACGAAACGTGGCTCTCAGTGATGGGGCGGTATTACCTTCAATGCATGGTATCTCGAAAAATTTGCGTTGATGGTGTATATTTTTCATCATTCATCAATTAAGAAAAGCCAGTCTTGAAGAAACCAGAGGCTTTATTAATGAGTTCTCGGGTGTATTTTGGAAGAAATTTTGTACAGTAAGTCAATGGGGAGCTATTTTGTGGTGTGCCGCCATAACCAAAAGCAAGGTATAATTTTAAAGGAGCCCTGTCCGATTGGGTCAGTATTTTTTCAAACTTACTGAGATTTTGGTACTTAAATATTCCTGTGGTGGGGGCATTGCACCCCACCCCCCAAATTTGACAATGTACAAAAAAGGTCCACAAAAATTCCCTATATGACCACCAAAAGAACACCTAAAGTACCAAAACAAGTAAATGTAGGTCGTTTTTTTAATAAAACACTACACAAAATGGTTGGAAAACTGCTAAAAAAACTACTAAAATTAGTTTAGGGTCGACCAAAACGAATTTTTTTCCTCCAAAAGGTCCACTTGTTGAAAATCCGCACCCCCCTTGAAAAAAATCCTGGCTAGCATTCTACACCCTGCCCGGGCACCCCCTATTACCTACCAGGGAGCACCCCTCTTACCTACCTGGGGACACCCCTCTTACCTATCTGGGGGGGGGGGGCATCCTCTCTTATCTACATGGGGACACCCCCTACCTACCTGCGGGGCACCCACCTCTTACCTACCTGGGGGAACCCCTCCTACCTTCCTTGGGCACCTTCTTACCTATCTGGGGCCACCCCTCTTACCTACCTGGGGGCACCCCCTCTTTCCTACCTGGGGGCACCCCCTCTTACCTACCTTGGGGCATCCCCCCTCTTACCTACTTGAAGGCACCCTCTCTTAAAAACCTGGGGCCCGCTTTTAAATACCTAGGGGCACCCACCCTCTTAAATACCTGGGGCACCTACTGGAGGGCACCACTCCCCTCTTACCTATCCGGGGGCACCCCTCTTACCTACCGGGTACACCCCCTCTTACCTACCTGGGGCATCCTCCTCTTACCTACCTGGCACCCACCCTCTTAAATACCTGGGGCACCTACTGGAGGGCACCACTCCCCTCTTACCTATCCGGGGGCACCCCTCTTACCTACCGGGTACACCCCCTCTTACCTACCTGGGGCATCCTCCTCTTACCTACCTGGAGGCACCCCCTCTTACCTACCCGGGGGCACTCCCCGTCTTACCTACCTGGGGCATCCCCCTCTTACCTACCTGGGGCATTACCCCTTTTACCTACCTGGGACACCCTCCCCCTCTTACCTACCTGGGGCACCCCCCCCCCCCCCTACCTACCTGGGCACCCCCTCCCCCCTCTTACACCTACCTGGGCACCCCCTCTTATCTACCTGAGGGGCACCCCGTCTTATCTACCTGAGGGGCACCCGTCTTATCTACCTGAGTGGCACCCCCTCTTACCTATCTGGGGCACTCCCCCTCTTACCTAACAGGGGTACCCTCCTTACCTACCTGGGGGCACCCCCTCTTACCTAACAGGGGCAGGCAGCCCCTCTTACCTATCAGGGGCACCCCTCTTACCTACCTGGGGGCACTCCCCCTCTTACCTACCTGAGGACATCCCCTCTAATCTACCTGAGGGGCACCTTGTCTTACCTACCTGAGGGACACCCCCCTCTAACCTACTTGGGGCACCCCCCCCCCTTCTCTTACCTACCAGGGGCACCCCCTTACCTACCTGGGGGCACCCCTCTTACCTACCTGGGGGCACCCCATCTTACCTACCTGAGGTGCACCCCCTTTTACCTTCCAGGGGTAGGCAGCCCCTCTTATCCACCTGGATGGCACCCCTCTTACCTACCTTGGGGCACCCCCCCCCCCTCTTACCTACTTGGGGCCCCTTTTAAATAGCTGGGGGCACCCACCCTCTTAAATACCTGGGGCACCAACCCTCTTAAATAGCTGGGGGCACCCACCCTCTTATCTACCTGGGGGCACCCCTTTTACCTACCTTTTAAATACCTTGGGACACTCACCCTCTTACCTATCTGGAGGCACCCCCATTTACCAACCTGGGGGCAGCTAGCTACAAGGGGTACCCCCTAACCGTCCTGGGGGCACCTCCTCTTACCTACCTAGGGGCATTCACCGTCTTAACTAGCTACCTGGGGACACCCCCTCTTACCTACCTGGGGGCACTCCCCCTTTTACCTAGCTGAGGCACTCCCCCTATTACCTACCTGGGACACCCTCCCCCTCTTACCTACCTGGGGCACTCACCCCTCTTACCTACCTGGGCACCCCCTCCCCCCTCTTACCTACCTGGGATCACCCCCTCTAATCTACCTGAGGGGCACCCCGTCTTATCTACCTGAGGGACACACCGTCTTACCTACCTGGGGGCACCCCCTCTTAAATACCTGGGGACTCCTTTTAATTACCTGGGGACACCACCCTCTTACCTACCTGAGGGCTTCCCCCTCTAACCTATCTGGGGACACCGCCACCCTCTTACCTACCGGGGCACCTCCTCTTACCTACCTGAGGGCACTCCCCCTCTTTTCTACCTGGAGGCACTCCTCCCTCTTTCCTACCTGGGACACGCTCCCCCTCTTACCTATCTGGGGCACCCCCCTCTTACCATCCTGGGCCCCCCCTTACCTACCTGGGACA
>JXSR01S037524.1:123499-135411 GCA_000969725.1 Ophiothrix spiculata
TTCTATTAATATTTGTAGTTGTATGGTAATATTAGTTTAACGAAGAACATAGATTATGTTATACATCGTAATAATATATCTTAAAACACAAATTACGTGAATCTATCACCCCTAAATTGAAATGTCGTGGAGCGTGTACTTTCGGATGCGCATGCGCAAAGTCATACTAATGGCGACTCCCACGATCAGAGTAATACTGACGGAACCTCTCACGGAAAATTATAAAAATTTTAGTGTTAGAAGAAACCTGCCCCTAGAGTCAAGGATTATAGTGGTAAGTAACAACTCGATCTCTATAGAGGTCCGTAGTTTGTGAGGGAAATTTAATTATGGTGAATAACCAGTACTCGTTGACGTTTTGTAATGGCTGTTAGCTCTGGCCTTTAATATGTAATGCAATGCATGGAATATGAAGGCCAGAATCTCTGTCTACTTTTGGTCATACTAGACCTAATCTGAATCTCATATGCCCTACCGTGATAATTATTGTAATATCATCGTATCCATTTTATTTAGAACACATCTACCTTTCATTTGAACCATAAAATGTTACCAGAAATCATCAGATACTCGCAAATCAGCATAGAACAGGTCCAAATAATCAGCGTTTTTTACCGGAAATCAAACCGTTACAGGAATCGTGGATTGAATTACTGGTGTGCGCCTTTATCTGATCTACGATCACGTGATACGGCAAATGCTCATTCGTAAGGAAATATGAAAAACAGCAACTTTTACAAACGAAAAATAGGATATAAATCAAATTAAGCATGGTTTACATTTCAGTATTATTGATTTCAATCACCCTTAATATTTATTGTTACATGACATATCGAAATTGGGAAATAAAAGAAGATGCTGTTTCAGAATATATCATCCTCGTCCTCATGCCTGGAAAACTACATGTGAATGCCGAAATGTAACATCTAATAGTCCGCGCTTGCCAGCGCGGACAATAAAGACGAACTGACAGAATTGAATACGCCAGTACAAGAAAACCCCAACTCCAATAGCTCCCTTCTGTAAAATATAAACTTGCATACAAATCTCTGAAAATACTTTAAAATTACTAAATTTAAGCATTTCCGTGTCTATATCCCAATCATAGTGTCATATTTGACCTTTTAGTTGACTTTTTTAGACATTGTTAGATAATTGTTATAGTATATAGTTGAGGAGGGGAGCTCATGGAGTAGGGTTTTTCTTGTACTGGCTGTTTAAATATAGGAATTGTATGCATGTATGTATAATTAACAGAAGGGAGCTATTGGAGTTAGGGTTTTCTTACACTGGCGTATTCAATTGTTTTGACCATGCGAGCGGAGCGAATAACGGGTGGGGCCCAGGGGCCTGCCTTAGCCTTTAGGGCCCTGGTCCAGGGGGCGAAGCCCCCGGAATCTCCAGTGTTTTAAGCTATTTGACACACCAAACTGATCGACCCTGACCGGTCGACTGTGTATGCGGTATCGCTCTTTATTCACAAATTAAATCTACAAACAATATCAAATTTTGTTGTTGAACTTTATAGGCTATATTATTTTTAAAACCATGTTCAAATATCTCCTCTTATTTTTAGATGGCAACTGTTATTTCACATATGAACCTGGCTGCTGTGGGTCATGGAAATGCAATGGCTGAATTAGATCTGCTTCTTCAGGATCTTTGTAAGTACTAGGGTAAACCGAGGTAAAAAGGCCCACCGGGTAAAAAGGCCCACTAAACTTTTGTTCATTGCCAGTAAAAACATATAGGATAAGATGTAAAACGAAATATATTTTTAAAAAGTGCAATTATACAATACTCAGATGTAAGAAGAAATACATTTTCTTAACTAACTTTACGGGTACACAGAGCTTTTGAAAGGAAAATGAAAAGCAAACCGTTAAAAATTGACGATTCAAACTTTTGCACATGAGACTTAAAATTGTTAATATTTTGACATTTATGTTTCATTGTTTGAATCTTATATTGATTATTGTTCAGAACAGTAATTCTAATAATTAGAAGAAATAGATTAGTGAAACAAATACTAGTATTTCCATAATTCCACTTTATTGAGTGGGCCTTTTTACCCCAGAAAAAATCAAGCACCCTGGGGTAAAAAGGCCCACCCTTCTTAAAAGAAGATTTAAAAATTCAAAGACATTTTATAATGTTGATAATATTCAGGAATAGGGTTAAAATGAACCCCTAAAGATAAATTATTCAAAAGTAGCAGATATTTCAACGCTTTGTCTCATTTGATATATCGAAATGAGTAATATACTGAAAATAATGTCAAATTTGACCTCTGGACCTGACCTTTTGACCCTTAAGAACCACAATATCTTAATTCATTATGAAATTTCTTTTTAATTTAATAGAGGGTTATTAGTTACATACTTTTTATCCATATATTGCCCAAAATTATAGTATTTTACAAAGTTATGACACCATATATGTTACCCCTACCCCTAAGTAAATGGAAACCTGGATTTTTTTCCGGTATGTTAAATCACTGCATTTACTAAAAACATGAGAAAATGAAAAACGTATCTATGTTTGCATTTGAATCATATTATATATTGATAAAAACAATTTAAAAATACACACTCTATAAACCTTGAAGTATGCAACAAGCAATCAGACTCTGCTACAAGATCCATAGCATGTCACTTGTATTCTACAACATTGTGAACTGGTGCTTTTGTATTGTGTAAGAGACTACTAATGATTGATTAGGAATGATTAAGACCAAATCACTGCATATTAATATTTTTTTACATGAATTGTTCATGATTTTGGAATTATTTGGGCTAATTTTGTTTCCAACACATGGACAAAACATGATCATAAATTCATTTGAATATTCAGCAAGATTTTTTATGTTGTTGTGATTCGAGAAATATGGACTAATTTATTTCCCCGTATGGTCATATTGGTTTTTGTGTGTTAATCGGCTGCTTGTTGCATACTTCAAGATTTACAGAGTATAGTAAACTTTGTTGATTTTACAAAAAATAGATTCAGTAATTGAAAGTTGTGAAGGCATTTGTAGAATTTTTACAAGTAGCAATTGTGTTACGGTGCAACTGTACGCACAAAAAAAGAGGTCCCTCACAAAGAATTATTAAGAGAAAATCAGAAGTTTTTTGGTGTGAAATTATCTAACAGAGCTTAAACAAAAGTAAATCCTGTTTGAAAATCATAGCAACTGATGGTTATCAGCTTGGTCAAATCCAATGCGGGCCTTTTTACCCCGAGGCCAGGGTAAAAAGGCCCGCCAAAGTAATCACCTTAAAGGTCACCTTATTAATAAAATATTAATAAAATATTTATGAAAATTAATTTGCATAAAAAAGTGGAGACACGTAGTGGATAAAACCACATAACTTTATCCAAGATTCTCAAAGCTGGTCCGAGATATTTAGCAAAAACCTCAAAAACGGGCCTTTTTACCCCGGTTTACCCTATATATTTGAAATGAAATGTAACTAAAAATGAAATGAATAATGAAATTATTGTTTGGGTGTATTTTTGATTGCACTGTTCTGTGTTCACGCAAAAACACATATCGTAAAATTATGATGGGTGCCTGCATAGTGCTTTTCTCTCCCGGTTTCCCTCTTTCACATTAAAGTCAAATAGATTATGGTCAGTTGTCTTTTGAAACAATGTCTTGGCTCTATATGCTAAGGCTTACCCATACCATTAGAGAGTGCTCAATCAGCTATACATTCCTTAGTACTTATAACTCCCCATATTTGGTCGACAATAATAGATCAATTTAGAATGATTATTATGCAAATTATTTTGCAATATTTGATTTGACATTTTGCTAGTAATTTCCTTTACAATCAGTCCTTTCTGACTTTTCTTAATTCTTGTTTACATATGTGGGCTGCACTGGTAAAATGAAAGGAAAGTCGCAAATCTACATTTTGAATAAATGGCATCTAAAGTCAAAATAGGTTGAAATTTGAAAAAGTCAAATTTCGTTTTTTGACAGAAAACGCCTTCATGCACAAGTGTTTACCTATACCTAAAGTTTTGAAGGTCAACTTTACAGGGAAGTGCAAGAAGGCGTTTTTTGACAGAAAACGCCTTCATGCACAAGTGTTTACCTATACCTAAAGTTTTGAAGGTCAACTTTACCGGGAAGTGCAATCATTCACGGTTAATAAATTGCATGTTGCTATTAGTAATCAGTATCCTTGAAATTGATTTGCAGCACATTTTTATTGCAATACATTCCAGGGACTGTCTTTTAAAAAATGCCAGGCGAGCTGCGAATCGCCCTCCTCAAGATTTTTAGGTGACCTGTAGGAGAGTGATGAGAATCGCCCTCCTCGAGATGTTTAGGCGAGCTTTTTGACAGAAACCAAACGGCAGCAGTTTAAACACAATGAATTTACTATGGTATTTTTTAATTTATGTGATGTCTTCTCAGTCTTGTACAATTTTCATGTTATGACCAAATGTCTGGTAGCAAAAATTTTGTTTGGAGACCAAGTATAAACTGACAAATTCTCATTTATTATTTGTCCTATCATCATGATAATAGGATCAAGATATTTTTTCTTTTATACCCAAATGATGCAACTTTTCACAAACAAACCAATCTAAGTTTCAAAATATGCACAGGATATATTGAAACAACATGTATCCGTTGTTTTCGTTTTGTTAGTGTATGTTGCAAACCTGAGTGAAGAACACTGTCACTGTGTTGACTAGCCCCGGTATACTCGCCAGTCACAACTCATTTTTTTATTGTAAATGACAGCAGACGAAAATATATCACAAACCACATTCTTAACAAATACTATACTTCCGAATTCGCTTATATTTATCAAAATCGTGAAAATTAGTGTCATTTTCCTACACTCGAGGCTTCAATCCACAGTATGGTTTGCCATTTTTGTTTACTTAGGAATGCAAACCTTACGAGATTCGCTGGTTTCAATGCACTGGGTACCATTCACGATGAAAAGAAATTACCGGGAACAGAACATTGACCGTAATCAATTGAACTCTATTTTTGGAATGGGATTTTGGAAATTGTACTAAGTTGACGTCATAGAATGTAGGTGCGCGATAAATCGCGCTGCCCTTGGGAATTTAAGGTGCGCGATTGCTCTTGCGCGCCTCAAAAGACAGTCACTGACATTCAGTGGATTGCTTTGGATTTCGATCTGAAAATGAAGAATGAAGAAAGAAGGTGTGACATATATCATTCAAAAGCTGAGATTATAGAGAATTAAAATATGTCACAAACTCAATTTTGAAATTTGCGACTTTCCTCTCATTTTGCCAGAGCACCCCTCATATGGTTTGTGTTGTGATGGGACGTAGTTCTGTGGACATGTCATGATATGCTCTCTGTCAAAATAAATGTTGACATAAATCCTGTTGACAATGGCCCTAGTGCACATTTGTACAAATTTTAAAGTTCCCTCTATGATTGTAGCACTGTAACAAAGTTTATGAGACCAAGAAACCATTTTGAAGAAATCTGTTTAAAATTGTTTTTTCTGTTATTGCAGATGTTGCCAATAATGAAGAAAGCCGGCTGATTGAGAAAGAAAAGCAATACATTCAAGGTAAGCAAGATTGATAAGGGTTACAGGTATCATCGATATATCGTTCTTGTCAATATTTTGAAAATAATATGCACTCTGCGTATCGCGTAGTGTGTTGTGTAATTCCATGTAACTATATGCTTAAAATGGTCGCTCTGACAACTGAACTGTACTTTTGACTGGTAATTTAACTATTTGGCTACTCAAGCACTACCGTATTATTTTAGCATGTCACGACCAATACCCAGTGTTGGTCACTACACATTTGTGAAGCTTCAGTCCAGGCTTGCACGCATGTACCTAACTTAGTCAAAGTTTTCTTTATCTATGATTTCACCTATGCACTAAAATCAACCCAACTTTTTTTACATGTATGTTGTTACTTGAAATAAGATGCAAAATTCAAATATGATTCAATGAATCAAGTTCAATCATACCATATTTGTGTACCGTCGCGGCAAAAGGATGCAGTTGTCAGCCCCTACATGTTGCTCATTGTTGCATATCTGATGTATACGTTTAGGTATGCATCAAATATGCTACAATGAGCAACATGTAGCCCTGGCTAACAACTGCATCCTTTTGCCGCGACGGTACACATTTTCATTGAGTAATTTAGCAAGCATATTTATTTAACTTTAAGCAATATCTTGAGTGTAAACTTGACTAAACTGGATACTACAAGTATAGAAATGTTCACAATGTATAACCTACTTATTTTTATTATTTAATGTTACAAGCTCTGGAAGGATCCATTCAAGAACGCCAAAAATTGATTCAAAACTTCCAGAAAGAAACATCCAAAGCAGATAAGGATATCAAGTTTGCTCACCAGCAGTTTAAAAACAACAGAACCAACTGTGAAAGGTAAGACAGAATTTAACATGTGAATGTAAGAAAGTTGTATCTACAATAGCTTTTTGTTTTTCAATTTGACACCTTGACAAGAATGCAACAAAAACCTCTTAGATTTCTCTCCCCTATGACAGGGACACTTGAAATGGTTCTTCAGGTGACACTCTCATCTCATCTGAAACACCTTTTGAAGCACTTTTTAAGTGTGCAATACCGATTTATGAAAAATAGATATTGTATAAATTTACATCTTTCTTGCTTTCACATGACGTGAATTGACAGAGATGCAACAAGATAAAGTCTGTCTTAGAAACAAATGCTTTCAAACAACATCAACAAAAAGCCAAAAAAAATTGTGCTACGTACAAGGCTTCGGGTATAATTTGAAAACTCATGTTGATCAGTAAAACCCCGGAGAACAGAATGTGCACTATTTTTTCAAAGAATAAAAAACTTTGTGCACAGAAGAGTCATATGCACTATTATTTCAAATAAATTTTGGACACAAATATGATTTCTGAATGCAGCCAACGCATATTCACAAGTTGTGACAAGAACGGGACACCAGGGAAGTACGCAACACCATTTCCAATCAGTTATCCACAGTACTGCAACATCATGCTTGCTTGAAAAACGATGTGATTTGCAGTCAAGGTTTCCCATAATAAAGGATTACTTTTTTTTTCTACATCCTGATTAGTGCAGTGGTACCAGCAGTCCCGGTACCTTATGTGCAAGAAGTTTTCAGGCCATTGCTTCTGCAGGTTTTTAGATGTATCACTATTATCAAAGTAAATAGGCTTTAAAAATACAGAGCATTCCCAAGGAATATTTATAAGGGAATCAAGATACGCCGCCATCTTGTGTCGCTCATGGAGCAGAGTTATTGTATCTCCGGACATATTCGGAGTTTGGCCCGATATCCAGGCAGATCGTGTAAATCTTCACTTGACGCATAAACAGCTTGTGCATTTTGTTTCACGCGCAAACCGTGTCTGCGTTTCAAGTAGCGTGTATTGCAACTTGCTCTGATCAAAGTCCGCCAATTTTCCCGCTGATTGGTTGTGAAGACCCTCGAAGTGTGGCACGCAGAGCCGTAAAATGCCGGAGGTACAAAAACTCACCCTCCATAAGCGACAATCCAAGATAGCTGCCGTCCCATAGGATTTACACGGCGGTGAAATCAAATGGCGGTGAGTACCAGTTCCCCTATAAAAATCCCTTAAACATTCCACATCATAACTGTGTAAACGATTGATGCAGAGGCACATGATGTTGCAATACTGTGGATCGTTTATGGGTAACTGCTATTTTTAACAGGTTGTGTTTTAACTAAAAATGCGTAAGCTAAAAATGGCCTTTTAAAAACTCGGTAGATTACATGTAAAACAGGTTTAATTTTAATCAGGGGTACAGGGACTGAATTTTGTAATGAGCAGGCGAGCGAAAAAAAGCTCTCCTGGATCTCTCAAGATGAGCAGTAGACGAGTTTTCAAAAAACTCATCTGGAGAAATCTAGACGAGCACTTTGGTTAGTTTAAGAATTAATACAAATGCAATATTTTTACTGAAATTCCCCATGACGCATGACATGTGCTGATCCACACCAATATCATTTCATATGATTTTAATTTTTGACAAAGTATTTACTGGAATCTCTTTCCCCGTGTCTATCTTTTGCCTTATTTATTCTTCGGTTGCGCCGAAGCTACCGACTCCGTCGCCATTTTGATTGCTTCGAGGTTATTTTATATAATCAGGAAGAGATTGATTGATGAATATTAATGAGTAACTATTAACACGTCATCGCAGTTTGTGAATGATACAGCGTTGATTTCATTGATCGTTCTCTGCCTTATCTGACGTCACGCATACTTAATATTCTAAACATCGCGAGGTCTCAGGCACTTGCAGATGGTATCAATGTTCACTAACATTTGCTCTTGGAACCAAAATGAGTTCATACGTCAGTAACAAGTTTAATTGTAGTCTGATCATGTTCCAAGATCGCTTCAGCGAGAGCATTTATGAGTTACAAGATTGACGATAGCGAAGTCGGCAATTCATTTATTAGGAGCTTGAAAACTCTTGGCACAATCTGACAAGACGCGAGATAAATTGCTCTGTGAGAATGGATTCTCGGATTGTCGCCGTATTTTTAGCCCTGTTAATTTACGTCCAAACCTTTACATCTTTTGTACATATGGACCTTAAACACAATCTTTTTGTAACCATTTTTCCCATTTAGCTTGAAGAGTCAATACAGCGTTTTGCAACAACATCAGAATAACTTATACAAGAAACAAGATGACGTCAACAACAAATGGAAAATGAAAAGGTGAGGGTCAGATATCTAGACTACAATTTGATCAAATGCAATCAGCAGTGTATTTAGGGGTCAGATATGGTGGGGTGTAATATATATTTAGGTTGCATCAGACCCCCCTCATGTCAACCATATTTTTTGATTCTTGTCTTAAAATGTGCCAAATGTAGATAAAATAAGATTCCCCATACTGTCACAAGGAACAGTCACAACAAATCATCAGGTTCCCTTTTTGCTAGCTTCTCATCTACAGTTCCTGGTGGTTAACCTGCATTCGAACTATTGACGCACCATGGAACGATCTAAACCATTACCATCGACTATTAACGTATGAATCTGTGAATGCTGCAGTATCACAAAGTGCATGAATTAAAACACTTAAATGGCATCTGTGGTATATTAAATCAAAGAGATGCTTCCACTTGCCCTCTTCAGTGATACAGTGCCAAACACACAGTACAAAGCAATTGCAGTCAAGCATTTAGCCATAAAACCAGAGAAAGAGGTAATTACTCCCATGATCAACGATGGAACAGGTAAACATCTGCTACTCATTGAAGAACATACCGATTCCGCCGACGGACTCCTACAAGAAATCATTAATAGGTAAAGTTGAAAGTCTATTGAAACGCATGCGATGGAAAGCTCTATTATCCCGCAACTTAGCGTTTCATCTCATGCCGCCCATTATGACCCAACTCCCTTTGAACAACCGCTCGTCCGCAGTAGGAGGATAAAAGCCCAGGTATTCGGTAAGTAGCCATCAGTTGTCTGAAGATCGCCCCAGCGTGAAACTTTAAGTTAAAACTTCGTTCCAAGAGATTTTAGTATATTAATGGCTCTGCGTCAGCATTGAGCACTCTGCATTAAGATAGTCTCATCTTCTGGAGTATATGCATATATATATATATATATATATATATAGTAATCCAAAGAAAGCTTGCTGGACTGAAGGTTCCTTACAGGTTTTCTGATTATTTTTCAATGAAGTCATTCTTGACCGCTATGCAATTTATCCAAAGGAGCTCTCAACATTAATAAGACCTCATGAAAGAAGGCTTTATTTTGGGCCTCTAAAGTAGGACTTTATGTTCGTTATCCAAATCATTGGTGTTCACTTTTAATCATTTATAACCATCAAACTTTTAACAGTCTACAGATGATGTTTCGAAAACAGAAGCCATTAAAGCTATGTAGACTCTCATTCATCTGGGATTGGTAAGATAAACAAAACTGAAATAATTCTTGTCAACCAGACATACCTTTGAGCGCAAACCAGCGTTGCGACCGCAACCCAGCGTTGCGACCGCAACCCAGTTGAAGATCGCAGGTCGCGGCCGCAACGTTGGTTTGCGCTCAAAGGTATGTCTGGTTGACAAGAATTATTTCAGTTTTGTTTATAGAAGCCATTAAAATTATGTAAAATATTATTGCCATTGGGCCATTTTTAGTACACTGTTAGAAGTTATCCCAGTTTTTAACGGTATTTTACTGGAATCCCAGCTGCTGGTTTAATACTGTAAAAATACAGTTAAATTCTGACATAAACCGTTAAAATACTGTTAAATTAGCAAAACTTCCAGGAAAAACTTCCAGATGTACAGACTGGTATAATACCAGAAAAAATTGAAAAACTCCCAGTTTTTGAAAGTATAATCATCTCATCAGAACAGCCTTTTTAAAGGTATAATCAGCTCATCAGAACAGCTGAAGATAGAGATGTGTTGAAAACATGTGTTTCAAGTGCCATCAGTATGTCGCCCCAACGGCCAACAGCTACAGGACATAGATAGATAGACTCATAGACTCATCAGGTATACACTGTATGCAGCGCCCCATGAAGGAGCATTCGCACAGGGGACCCACGGCTTTACGTGACTAGATAGATAGATAGATAGATAGAAAGGTATAATACCGTAATCCAACTCTCAGGTAAGTTTTCAGGAAATTTCCTGAATTCAGGAAATTTACTGAAAGTACTGTAAAGTGATTTACTTTGGCGAGGACAAAATTTAGCAAATTTCAATTTATCAGCAATTTTGCTGGGATTTAATTTCACTAATTGAGAACATTTTATATAAGTTTCAATGGTAAATGAAATTCTAGCAAGAAATTTAATTAAGCGAATTTGAAGTCTAGCAAAATAAAATCCTTAAGAAAAATTGGTCATTTTACAGTATCTTGTTTCCAGTAAAATTTGTCCCATATAAAAAAATAGGAAGGATGATCTTTTCCAGTACATTTGTAATCATTTCAGGAAATTTTGACTGTAAGTGACTTCTGACTTGTGTCCCTGAACTCTATTTTAATGGTGTAATACTGGCAGCTGAGATTCTTGTGTAAGTAATCTTAGTCCCCCTGAAACGGTAGTCCGCCTTCCATAGACCATAATGGAATAAAGCGTAAAACTAATGTTGCATGAGAGTTGTTAACCTATACTTTACAATACAACCCGGACAAAAAAGAACGGGGGACTACCATTCTTACTTCACCGGCACATATTCAACCATCTGAATACTTTTCACATGAAGACAAAGAGTTAGCAGCCAACTAGAGTTATATTAGGAGGCTTTCATGAATTCGGGCCCAGATTCCCGTTTGGATCAGTAATATTTTGTTATACATGCGCTAATGACTAAAGATGGGTCATTAGTATATTGATGGCCTTAATTTTGTTATCCATACACTGTAAGTGTTGGTTCCGGCATTAATTATTAATCATCAGTTATGACCATATTACTATTTTATAGCCCATTTCTAAGAATGGTTAAGAAACGTGCTAAGAATGGTTGAAGAAACGTGCTTGTTGCAACACACTGGTTTTTATATGACAGTTAAATTTAATTGTGTGAAATCATTTTATCATTACTAACTTCACAGAAACTTCAAATGTGTTAATTTTATAGCCCATTTCATATTCTAAGGGATAGGGTACGCTTACCAATTCCCGGACAGTGCCAGTTACCAGACAGTTTCACCTACTTTCGTATTTCAATCCCTCTGATACGTGTATGCAATGTCTGTCCGAATTGTAATTGAACTAAACTAAGGATCGGATACTTGCTGCATTTAAATTGTCGTTTTTATGGTCGGGACATCGAAAATATCTCCCGAAAAACGATTATGAGAGAGGCGAGTAGCTCAAATAATGATTGAAAATATGTTACAAATAA
>JXSR01S037532.1:11656-21772 GCA_000969725.1 Ophiothrix spiculata
GAAAAAAATGAAAAAATCACTTGTTCCTTATTCAAATAACAAATAAAATATAATAATTCATTGTTTTCCTTTGTTTACGTAAACTTTAAAGTGAATTTTCTCGTTTTTCATTTTTACGCTAGTTTGTTGATTGCAAAAATAGTGGAGCAAAAAGTGTACATCACATGGGCTTCAAATTTGGCACAAATATGCCTCAAAGTGTACTCTATGATTTCTACCTACTTCCAGAAATGTGTAGTGGTTTGATTTGGTTGCTGGAAGTCATATACAAATGTTCTTATTACAAGATAAACTTTGCAAGTCTGTGCAATGAGGTTAAAATCAAAGATCTTTTGAAGAGCTTTAATATGACACCTCAATGAGCTTCATAGGATGTTCGGTTCAGGCTCAACATTTTTTCTTAGATTTGACCTTGGCGGCTAATTAATTATGCAAAATTAGATCATTAATATGCATAATTTTTTGCGCATGTAATTTTTTCATATGTCTTCTTCATGTATTAAGCATATATTTAATATTTAATAAATAGTGTCTTACGATCATTTGGAAAGAAGAATGATTTTCCGGGCGATCATCACATGCAGCACTATATTTGCTCTGGTTTCGTGTTATCCTACTGGGCCTCCAAGTCAAGCTTGTACATCACTTACACCACTCCATCCACCCTCGGTGGGATCAGGAGATGCGCCATATGAACTCACTGTCAACCCGACAACATATGGACCAGGTGATCAAATAACAGGTGAGATGTAAATGTATATAAAAAAATTTTGAATTTCAGGTTTTACAAAACTTAAAGTTTAAATTCTCTAACTGCTAGGGTTTTTGCAAACGATCATGTTCCTACATGTAACAATATTGTTTTTTGGACACACCTAATTTATAAACTATGACTACATGTATTTTTTAACTATAGCTATAAATAGCGAGTTGTTTTTTATTAGCCCAAATCATATAACAGTTATAACGGTATTTCCTTTTACAATGAATTCAAGGATTTTTTGATATAAATATTATGTTTGTAAAGAGATGCATGCATCGTTCTCAGGCCTTCTAAGGCTTTATGATAAATCTACCTTATCACATAGTTAATAGTATTATCCTGAAATATGCTTATGTATGTTGCAATGATGATGGAAATAAAACAATGAGTGAATGAATGAAAAGGAATTGTGTTTAATTTTTTGACAAACAATATTTGTATAGAAAATAATGTATGATATTATCATCAAAACCCTGCAAAATAGGCAATTTTATGTAAAATATAGGTAACATGTACTGTTTTTTCAAAGTAATGTAAGAGATCGGTTTACTGAATACGAAATTTGAAATAATACGGTAGTTTCCCTTACGATAGGAAAAGTCTGTGCTTTTTCAACGCTTAATGATATACAGGTCTGAAGCGTTTTTTTCTTATCGGTTGTTTTGCGTTTGGTGAACGTTTTGTTTCGAGGTATGCAGATAGCGCATCTTATGTAGTATGAAATATTACATAGTACAGACGTTCTTACAGTGGTATTGCTTGACTTTCGCTAAAAATATGATCTTGATCATTTATTCCATTGTCAAATTTGTTTCAAATATTCAGATAACAGAAGTTATCATGACCCACTGTTGTAGAATACGGAAGGAAGCGCATTGTTCACTCTCCATCTAAATTCCTAAACAAGATCAGCGAGAGAGTATCCTGATAATAGCTTTGTGATTCTTTGCCACTCTGCTCTTTTACAAACAAGCATCGCTAACGCATCACAGTTCCTTAGCAGATGCTTTCAAGAAACTTGAGATGCTCCCGTGATGTCATAAGGAACATCTTTAATGCATCGCCAATGGGATGCTTCCCTGAAGCATAAGCGATGCTTGTTTTGAAAAGATCATGGTAGTTCAAGTCCTAATAGGTTCGATTATATGCTCTGACAATTAAACTTACAAATTCGTTACTGCTTTCTTTACTGCTTTTTATACCGGTGACAAATATGACGATCTTTTAAAATTTTTCTTTTACTGTAGTCACAATTTCCAAAACTGGCGCAGATGATTTCAGGGGTCTCATTGTGCAAGCCCGACGTAAGACAGAAGTCAGTTCGGCCGCTGTTGGAACCTTTAGTTCCCCGTCATCTGGAACAAAACTTGTGTTTTGTGGAGGAGTAGATGTAAGTACTAACCTCCAAAAGCCCCATTTAAATACATGCACGTCCAATCCTTTTTCACCATTAAGCAAGACATATTAAACATTTAGTAACTATATTAAAACACTTCAATCATATATGTTTGGGAGACAAAATATAACCATTTTCATTATTTGAAAGTACTCATTAAATACATGAAATATCTGCGATACGCAAATATTATGGACAGTTAGATTGATATTTTTTTGTTTCCCTCACCTAAACCATTTTTTCCGAATTATTAATTTATGGCTATCATTTGAGTCTTATGGAAAGTAATGCCATTGACATGAAGAGGGGTTAAAGGACTATAATACTCTTACATATCTATCTATTTGAAGAGTTTGTTTCCAAAAGGACCTAAATCTACTTTTCATAGTTCTGAGAAAATCAGCAAAAACTTATTCCTTGTTATGTTTTTTACTGCATAAAATGTTAGGCGTTAGCACACTGACAAAACTGAAACCACTCATGGAAATCAGAGCTTTATAATATATTTGTATAGAGAGTTTTATTTTCACTATGAAGTAGATTTAGGCCCTTTTGGAAATAAACTATGGATTTAGACCCTTTTGGAAACAAACTGAGATTTTTGTGCAGTGGCAAGCTAAATTAAAGCAAGTTCTGGGAAAATAGTTTGGTTTCATGAAATTACTCCTATAGTACTACATTATTGCACCAATAACTAAATTTTTATCCAAAGTTGATTTTTGTTCTTTTGGGGGATGCTTTCTTCATTTAGAGTTTATTTCCAAAAGGGCCTAAATCCATCTGAAAATTAGCAAACGGATAATTTCTTGTAATGTTTAATTTATTTTCGAGTTTTTACTGCTTCACAAATCAGGGATAGGTCCTCTTACTACAGTGACATCATTTATGGAAATCAAAACTTTATTGCTTGTTTTTTATTGAGAGGTTTGTTTACATCCTAAAATGGATTTAGGTCCTTTTGGAAACAAACTGTAGTGCCATTTAGGCCCTTTTGGAAACAAACACATATTTTTGTGTACTTGTAAACTCTATGAAAGCAACTTTTGGGGAAAATGGCTTGGTTCCATTAAACTACTACTATAGTACTACACTAACACTATGGCACCAATAACTCAATTTTGACCAAAAGTGGATTAAGGTCCTTTTGGAAACAAACTCTTCATTTGAAATCAAATAAACAATAGCCTAGATTAAATGATAAGGGAGTATTTAAATGTTCAGAATATGCTTTTCAATAGTAGCCTTTTTACTTCCTGATCAAAAACAAACAAAAACAAATTCGGAAGCCCATGTGTGTGGCTGCAAAAATAGTACTGAAATGACATTTCCCGATACAAAAATCTAATATTAGCAATTAATCTAGATTTTTTGACCCCAAAAGCAAGTATTAGCATTACAAAACAGTAAAATTGGGTGTAAAGCTCAGTATCTCAGTAATACTAATACTAGTGTGAATGCCTCTTCTTGTTCATTGTTTGACTATACAAGTAATACTACTCTGATATAAACAACTACTTAATAATCTTAAAACACTACTAACGTAACATTGATATCAGATGAAAGCTTAAGTATTCAGGTTTTCAATAGTGTTTTCGATAGCCAATCCTCATTAAAAAACTAAGGCAATTGCATATCAACAAAGGTACATAACTATTTTGCGCTTGTGAGCTGCCGAACAACCGCTCTAGGTGAACCTCTTTGACAACCAAAATGTTGAAGTCTGTTAAAGCCCCTAGACCACTTCAAACGCTCACTTTTCATGAGATGAAGCCAATCTATTTTCCATATTATTTGTTTTATCTTATATCTAGGATACTTGGGCTCATTCTGATCGTACTGACAAAACCACCGTGACAGCCACTTGGACCGCACCATCATCTGGCGGTGAAGATCTGGTTTTCCAGTAAGCATCTTTGCATATTCTATCCAACATTTACCAGTTTATATGAAACATTGGTAACGACTCAAATCTTTTGAAATATTAGACACACACTTTGACCATGTGATTTTTTATAAAACCGCAGTATATTTGATCGCCTGGACACACTTACATTTACGATTATTTGACATCAAAATGACATTGAAAGACATAATGCTGTGAATAAAAGAATGAATTCTGAAGTTTAATCATAAACTATGTAAAGTATTCCGAAAAAGAAACTGGTACATTTTGGTTTGGTTCTATACCACTAAATTATACAGTTATCAGCACAAAGTAATTGCACATAATGTAAGTGGATATGTTTCCTGTGATATGGGTACAAAAAGTCTTTCAAAATCCGAAAATATCCCGCTTATCGAGCAAAGTAAAGAACTTTGGTACGGCAACTAAAGTGACCAATTTTGACACAACGCGATAACAATGCTGCGAACATCATTGCCCAATACCCCGTCATTATATTACATTTCCGCTGGGTATGGCCTATTTAGCAAATATAAATGATAATAATTTAAAAAAAAAAGATGAAAAAAGAGAACGGTCTTGAAAAGCGATATGTGACAGAAAAAAATTAAAAAATCTCATGAAATAAAAAGAAAAACTTAAAAAGAAAAAAAAAATGGGAACAGATCGAGAATCGAACCCGGTTTCCCTGGAACGAAAAAGTATAATTCGATAGTGGATGCTACTCAGTCAATGCATACATGAATTGCAAAATCCAATACTCAAACAATTGCAATTGCGCAAGACGGGTGTTTTGAAATAATTACATAAAATATTAAATTAGGAACAGATTCTGTCAATTATATTTGTTCTTAGGTAACAATATGCTACTTTACAAAAATAAATGGGCTATTCAGGATGGATCTGAAGAAAATCGATGCAAAATTTGTTTGCACATGCAGGCGCAAAGGTCACGAGTGTATAAACCAAACATGACAGCGCTGGTAAATTACGTCATACAGATTCATTGACATGATTGATCTGACAGGTTCTTTTTGTCGTACGATGATTACAATACTTTCCGTGACGCTTGTTACTTACATTACCTTTCAAGCTTACCATGGGGTTGTAATCAACGAACCGATTCGCTGATACGAACTTTTGGGAGTGGCGGGGGGGGAAATATTTTTGCTCATACCCGCTTGTGATCGGTATTGGGGATGGCGATCAAACAAAGGAAACACCAAAGGCGGAAGGAAAGCTAATATGATTGGTTAATTTGTCTTTGGCAACGGCCTTGCCTTTGATAAATAGACCGTTACCGCAGTTTCACCTAGTGAAAAAAATTCCGCGTTCATGACTTAGGCTTGACTAGCGCTACTTTATCTGAAGCTGATCAACAATGAAAAAAATGACCGATAAATTTGAACAGGTTTAATTTATGAACTTTTGAACCAGATTACTGTTGAGTTGCTTTTGTGCTTTAATACAACAGGGGAAGAAAAATATCTCGGTGGGTGGGGTTGCAACAACCCCGTGGTTAGATCTGGATTTTAAAGTTTAAAAACACTTTTTGACCACACTAAAACGAGGGCCAAGCTTGAAAAAAATATTTGTATGTTAAGCTCAGCTGTTTAATTCAGGGACTTACACGTTTCTCATAATATTTGTTAACTTTTTCAGTGCCTCAATTGTACAAAAGAATGACAACACTGGAAGTGTGTTTTATACAGGTCTCATGACTGAGCTTACATACATGGATGGTAGGTTACATAATTCAAAAGTTATATAATATTATAGAGATTTCAAGAAGTATTGTTATTTTAACATGAACGTTATGACAAATCCCGTGGTTCCTAAGGGACCTGTGACTGTTAATGGCAATATAATTGATGAAGCTAATGACTATATCTAGGCCTATCTGAGGCAGAGATTTAGCCTGAAAGAAACGAATCAAGAACAGCAGATAAAGACAAGAATCAGTCTGGGCTAGTGCCAATATGGAAAAAATATGTTTGAGCCTAAAAAGAAATGTCTTCAATCAATGCGTGTTACCAACCATAATTAATGCGCTGAGACTTGGGCATTGACAACAAATGGAAAAGAAAATAGCAGCAGCACAAAACAACATGGACAGAAATATGCTTGGAATAACATACACTCTTAGAAGGCAGGGATCAAATATACGAGTAGGTTTCCCGGATCATTTTATTTTGATCCTTTAAGGGTCACTTTTGATCCAACGTGGATCGTTTTGATCCTTTTTCGGATCAATATATACAAATGGATCAAATTCACCAGGATCATTTTTGATCCGGATTTAGGATCATTTTATTTTGATCCTTTTTGATTACAACATCAAAGTTTTGATCCGTATTTCTGGATTACTTTGATACGGAAAGGATAAGCTCATATTTGATACCGCGTTTGGATCCACTACATAGCCGGGAATGTATACAATGGTATAAATACGATGATTTCACCACACTTGACAGCTGCCTGTCCCGTGGCCGAATGGTTAGAGCGATGGTCTCGTAATTACATGGTGTACGTGCGGCGTGGGTTCAAACCCTGCTAGGGTCACTTCAGTGAGATATTTTTTAAGCAGATCTTTTTTATAAGAAATATTTGATCCTTTTTTCGGATCAAGAATTGTGATCCTTATTTTTGGATCACTTTGATCCTTAAAGGGTAAGCTCATATTTGATACCTAAAAAGGATCAAAATTGATCCTTTTTGTCTCATATTTGATCCTGGCTTTCTAAGAGTGTATAAAGATAGAAAAACGAATGCATTGATGAGAAAACAAACTCAAGTCCAAGACATAATGAGTTCTGTCAAATTAGGCAAATTGAAGTGGGCTGGACTTATCAGTAGGAGAACAGATAATAGATGGACTTCGCTAGTGACATCATGGAGACCCATGGATTGGAGCAGAAATATAGGAAGACATAGGGGGAGATGGCGGGGTGATGGGGTACAGTGGCAGGAGCAACTAGAGATCGATCTCTATAAAAATGTAGAACATAACAAAGAAACACACTTCAGATAATTTCATATCCAGACGTCTTAATTCTTGAGATAACGAGTTCGTGTTATACGTAGAAGTTATATTCAAACAAATAAGCAATAAATTAAGGCGGTATGCTGGCACAACCTACCTCACTCTATATTAATACGAAACTTACTTGTGTATGTTTCGACGACAATTGTTTTCTTTATGAACAGATGTAACAACTGTCATAACTGTGACTTCACACACACCGAAAGTACAATATGAAACAGTGACTGGTGAGTATATAATTTTGATTATAAAACATAAAAAACTCACACACGAAATCTAGTATGCAAATATCGACGGCTTTGAGGATGTGATCTCAAAACCACGACTATATTACAATCGTTACAATTGTATACCAAACAAACTACAATATCACCAGAATAACATTCGTAAAATTAGTAAGGAAAACAACAACAAACCGGAATATTCTTTGCCCTTCATGATATCATTTTTGAACACATTCTAACCACGCCATTGGTCAACTCTTGTAACGATAAGCGCTACAAATTCACAGCACGACAATGTTTAATAATTTTAAACGATTTTTGATTCTATGGAAAGTACAAATCTGGCAAAATAATTTATGTACAATCATTCCAGGTTTGGATCCTACTGATGCGTTTGTCATACTTGCTGACAGAATACGCTTGATAGTAGCTCCACTCAACACCCTCGTGTTTCAAGTCATTCCGCTCGAAGGTCTAGACAATGTGATCGGACTGTCTTACGATCCTATTGGGCAGATGGTATTTTGGACCGATGTTGGTACAAAAACTATCAGCCGCAGTTACCTGGATGGACAAGGACAAGAAATCGTTCTTCAGCTTGCAGATAATTCAGGTTTGTTTGCTTTTTTCACATATGGCATACCATGTTCATTTACGTTTTTATTGCAAACGAATAAGAACCATGCCTGGTTGCTATAGAACACTCTACCATACACATTTAAAATTAGTTGGTCATTCTTCGTAAAAAATTAGTCATATTCTCATAAAAATAATTAGTCTGTAGATTAATGACCAATATTTCAGTCAGGAAGACTAATTTCAGAAAGATAGACAAATTATATGAAATGAAATACTAATTACAATTCTGCAAAGACTAATCACAATTTTGCAAAGACTATTGATGGTGGAAGACTAATTGGAACTATGCATATTTACTAATGCAGCTATTTCGTTAACTTCGAAATGACCAACTGACACGAAACTGACGAATTGAATGACTAATATATTGATGAAAGACTAATCATGAACTCGGGTGTTTTGAACTGGACTAATTTGGGCCGACAGGCTTTGACTAATTTGGGGTGACGGGTTTCCCGATTTGATTCACCGCGCGAACGAGTCGTCTGCGTGAGAACACAACTGCTAGTAGTAGCTGCCCGGGAGTGGCTGTTATTTTCTAAACATTGTGTAAGGTAAGTCTATGATTTACGTATCTATGAACTCATGCAGTAATGATTTTTGATTCGAACTAATACCATACTTGAATTCTGGGGTGAATTTAGACTAGTCGAATCCAAACTCATGTGCCCCTACATCACTGTACATGTAAGCTTATAAGCTTCATGGCTTACGCTAGTCATGCTAGTCCGAGTTTGCACTGTTGCACAGACATCTATTATTGTATTTGGTCTGATAAATGTCTGAGACTGAAGCTAGGGTTATAGGTTAGGGTTAGGGTTAGGGTAACCTTATAAGCTTAAATGTATAGTGATGTAGGGGCACATGAGTTTGGATTCGACTAGTCTAAATTCACCCCAGAATTCAAATATGGTATTATAGTTCGAATAAAAAATCATTACTGCATGAGTTCATAGATACATAAATCATAGACTTACCTTACACAATGTCTAGAAAATGACAGCCACTCCCGGACAGCTACTTCTTTTTATTTGACTAATTATTTTTTCAGAAGGACTAATTAATTTTCGAGCAGGACTAATTGTATTTTGTAAAAGACTTATCTTCAGATAAATAAGTCTTCTTATGCCATTTTTGATTAGTCATGTTTAATTAGTCATTTTATCAGAGGCTGGACTAATCTTACCCTTGGAATGACTAACCAACGATTAGGCTTCTTATACAATTGAAATGACTAGTTTTTTAGTCATATGACCAATTGATTTTAACAGTTTATTACCTATAAACATGATAAACTTAGCCTATTTGTCAAAGAAATATTGTCGAGGGGTACTATAGATTTAAGAACAAGGAAAAACAATAAAACGCAGAAAAAACTAATTTTGCAGGGTTGCAGTTATGCTCCTAATTCGTGCTTGCTGTAATTTTGCAAGAGAGGTCACATTTTGGTTTTTTTTTGTCGGTAGTACCTGATGGAATAGATATTAATGTTGAAAATGGTCATATCTACTGGACGGACACTGGTTTGGATACCATTGAAAGGGCCAATCTTGATGGGAGTCGGAGGTCAATTGTCATACAACTAACTCACCCGGGGGCTGAGCCTCGTGCGATAGTGATAGATTCAGCAAATGGGTATGTAGGCGTTTTTTCCTATGCTTTTATTGGAACACATTGTAATACCGCGAGTAAAACTAGTCAATATATAAAACATATCATATCATAATTATTTATCTTAATGATAATCAAAACTAAATAATCAATAAGATGACGGGGTTACCCTAAGATAAGGATTCTTTGTTTTAGTTAAATAAAAATCACGTTTTCTAGTACGCTGTAATAACAATTTGGATATGTTTTACCCGTATTCTTTAGTGAAATATATTGGACTGATTGGGGCCAGAATTCTACAAGAATTGAAAGAGCAAATCAAGATGGAACCGAAAGGGAGATTTTGATCGACAGCGACCTTCAATGGCCTAATGGTTTGACAATAGATTTCACAGGTACGAAACGCGAAAAAAGTATGGGAGGAAAATAGGGTATAGGTCTAAATAACAATTTGGAAATGTTTTACCCGTATTCTTTAGTGAAATATATTGGACTGATTGGGGACAGAATTCTACAAGAATTGAACGAGCAAATCAA
>JXSR01S037535.1:11047-22346 GCA_000969725.1 Ophiothrix spiculata
TACCCATCTTTTAATGTAAAAATCATTTTAATAAAAGTTGTTAGTATTTTGAGTAATATCAAATTATTAATGTCCCATACGTAACAAATGTAAACTTCTTTACGGCTCTCAGATACGCTTGAGTGAATTCAAACCATTTTCACAGCTAAGAATGCTCTCTTTAAATACAACAACCAGAACATATTAGTTCTGTGCTGAGCTTCTTATTATTGATGTTATACCAACCTCATGTTACGTATGGGACATCAGAAAATGGGAAACATTAGCTTGGACTTGCCCTTGACAGTTCTGTTGCTGCGTGACTAATTGAAGATCGATTTGATTGGTTTGTTGTTCACACATACTTGCGTAATTTCCGAGGTTTTGATTAGTCGAGAGCCGTCACGTGGCCATGCATGAACAGTGTTGATTCATAAGCGGCATAACAAATGTTATAACTGCGCGACGCTCCGCGTCGCCATGTGCACAACGGCGCGTCGGCTCTGAACGCGGGATGTAGTGCGTGCGATTGATAACTTTAAGACAGATATACAAGCTATGAGCGCTATTAAATAATTTGACAACCAGAACGGAAAAGACTGTTTTATAGTCAATTTTTGCCCGGATTTTTACATTTTATTCATGAAAAGGGTATGTGTGAACAGGGTTCATTAATATTTTCCTTGTGTAATCGCTTATGATTTTGCCCGCGGGCAGGATGGCGAGCATCGCTTCGCGATACTGAGCGCCATCATGCCCTCGGGCAAAATCAAGCGATTACACACGGAAAATATCAATGAACCCTTTATTCACGCACGATGCGATTTGATCTCGCCCAGTCAATGAAAAGGTTTGTTTCAGATGACTATAGACCTTTTCAAACCGATCTTTTCCGAAGATACCCGAAAGCTTGAACAAATTCCTATCGTTTCCGGGAAATAAAAAGTACCTCTGTGCCTCATGTTTTGACAAAGTTCGACACTTCAACAGTATGTTTCCGACAATGACGAACGTTGCCGTTTTTATCATGCATTTTTGCGGTACTATTTCATTTTATTTCATTGTCGTCTGCCGACTGAAACTGCTGTGGCACGTACGTACGTGACCATGTTTTCCAAAGTATTCCGATCGCTGTTTGAAAAGGTCTATAGATCCGAAACGTATTCCTACTCAGTCTCAGGTAGGGATACACTTAGACCATGTAGACAAAGATTCTGTCCCTCATATTCCATCACAGTTCACAGCCGTTTGTGTAACAAAATTGTCATTGACGTGATTGATTGTCATCTTATTCTTATTCTGGTTGGAAATTCCTCCTGTTGTGTAGGAGCACCTCCGAAGAGTTATTGTAAATCGAAAGTTCACACACAAAAAGTTTCTTCACGTCGTAAACACCGATTAATTAACTAACATAAATAAATCCACAAATAATCCAACTAAGATTATTAACACACACAATTATAACAGTTAGGAGGTACACAAAAAGGCTTTTAATAGGGTAGAAGGGTCAGGCAAACAAGGGTTTGGTAAGACAGTTAGTTCACAGTTCGGCAGATTTGTGACAGTTTGTTCCTCATCCAGCAACTCAAGACAGGGGCTAGTTCCAATAATTGTAACTCAGGACCAAGTGTCCAGAGTTACAAGAAATATGTGGAGTTATATTGCCGTTTAAGCTTTCTAAGTTTTGACATGAAATAATTCAGAAATTAAAAACCTAGATATAAATTTCTCTCAACACAGGCAACATCTTTAAATAGAATCATTACAAAACTAATTTCAATCCAATGATGAAATTTATTACCCAAATTCTGGATGTAAACAAAGTTGAGGTTGTCAAATTCGGAAACCCAATGTTACAGCATACAAGGTAAGTTTATGCCATAAAATCACACTTTTTGATTTTAAATATTGATGAATCACCTACCATGAGATGCACAAGACTCTCAAGGAGGCCACTGATTATAAATTTTTTGAACAGCTTCAACATTTTGGCTAAATTTGAGATGTGGACTTTTTTGTTGCGGGCGAAAATAACCCCTTATAAATCATCAAATTTCATTCAATAATTGCTTAAAAATCTTGAAATTCAAGCCAAAAATTGATATTATCTTGAATTTTTTGCCATACGTTTAGATTAAACAAGGGGGAAATTGAACGAAGTTTCTGTCAGTAAATGAGAGAGGGACAATTCAAAGTGCAATAGTTGGCCGAGCAGTTAGAGTACGTCTCGTAATACAGAGATTGTGGGTTCGAGATCCGGGCCGGGCGGTTTTCGTCTCCTTGTTTCTTTGGGCAAGGAACTTTACTCTACTTGCTCCGTGGTCGGGCAGTCACGTAAAGCCATGGGTCCTCTGTACGAATAGACTCCTTCATGGGGTACATGTATATGCAAGTACTTGTATCATTGATTGATTGATAGCAAATGTTACGATTGCAAGATGCGGAGCGTCGCCATGGGGTATGCATATTATGCATAATTGTAATTGATTGATTGATTGACTGTGGGTAAATGTCCCCAAGGGTACCGGACGCTGCTTCTGGTTCCTAACTGATAAAATGGACCCAATGAAACTTTTCTTGGGTCCATCGCAATATCTTAAGGGAAAATGTTGTGTGGGGCCCAGTGTTCTGCTCGAGCCCATGACGTGTTGTAAGAACACTGTCTCTTCCATAAATCTTGGGAGAAATTCTATGGAAGTATTTTGTTTCTTTCACTTAAAAAAATATTGGGGACATTTTAAGGGGTCAGCAGCTGGTGGCTTTGCTGATTCTTATTAAAACCCACCACTAAAGGGCCCCTCCTTGGTGTGGATCTCAGAAACCCCAAGGTCAGTTTTTATCTGTTTAAGTGTTATAATATAGTATATCCTCCGCGTATACTCCATCTTTGTAAGCAAAATTTAGGTTATGCTTATAAACAATTATTTGTATGGGGTCCTGTGGGGCCTATGCAGTGTGTATCACCTGCCCAGGTGTGAAATGAATTGTGAAATGAAATGAATATATGGTTTCTCTATAAAAATGTGAAAACGAACTCTGTGACCAATATTTTTTAATTTTTCCTGTTTTCCTTTTTAATAACATATGTATATAAATACATTTTTATAAACAAAACAATTACATTTAAGATACACAAACAATATGCAAGTAATTTAGGAGACATGAATGGGCTTGAAAAAAACCCAAAACACAAAGTGCTCACTTATCCTGTAAAGGCATGCATGCAGGTTGTTTATAACATCCAACAGCTGTTAATTCAACAGTCCGCAGACAGCAAATTAGGGTGCATCAGGTACCATACGGAAGATGAAACAAAAAAATGGTGAACATCAGTGCATGAAAAATAAAGCAAACAACTAACACTGCAGCATTAATGTTCAGCTGGACTTCCACTTGCAGAAAAATTATAGTCAAAGATAAAAAAACGTGCAGATTAAAATGAACAATGCAAAAATAAATCATCATCACAAGGTTTGTCACAGTTCATCCCATCTCTTCCTGTAGAAAAAAAAAGAGAGCAAATGTCAATATCAGTGGAATCAGTATATAGTTTCAAAACAATGATAAATATAAAAAGAGTTCACATCCTCAAGCTGATTTAACACTGTTCGGTCTTCTTCACAGACCCTAATATGTTCTACCTCCTTATATGCATCAAATAGCAAGCAGATGTGATACATCGCTCAAGGTCAGCACACTTCTCATCAGGCAGAACATCACTGAGCAATCTGTGATGCTGTGGATTGAGTAGCAGCATGGCTTTTGCTTCATCAGTCTGCAGTATGCTCTGCAGTTTGCTCTCAAAGTCTAAGGAGTCACTTAGTTTGCTGATGTTCTGGTACGCCACTTCTCTGATATTCTGTAGGGGTTGGCAAACAGCTAAAAAGTGAACTCTGTCCTCTGGGTCCAGTCTGCACACTTTACACGTGGGGTCCACTGCATTTTGGTTAAATCGTGCTAAATTCCCCTGCAAGGTATAGGTCCTTGGCACGGATATTGGACCTTCTAGAGATCTTGATGCTCTGCTGTCCACATCTCCACAGTGGATGCACCTTTAATAATAATAATAATAATAACAGGCATTTATTGAGCGTCTTATCAATAAGGTCAAAGCGCTGCATAACAATGAATAAAACTACTTACAACTACAACTTAAGATTTTGTGATAGCATCTTCATCAGCAGACAGAAACTTCAAGGGTGGTTTGGAAGTAATATCGTCAGCAATTTGGACCGACCAGTACAGGGAGATGGCTGCCTTCACCAATCTCTTCCATATCCCCTTGGATGGCAGATTCAGTAGAAGATCACCTATTGTTGGTAACCCATACATTCTTAACAGCGAGGCAGTCTCAGAGACCCATGAGCTAGAGATGTCCAGAGCACAATGGTGCATAATAATCTTATGGGTACACAGGTTGTCTGACCTTATAGCATTCTACAACAGTGATAATCTGGCCTTGTGAATCCTAGCTGCAATAGGTTGAGCTCCAACCAAAGCCAGCACTCCAGAATCGGCTGTTCTATCCGGGAATCCTTGCACCATATAAAGAGCTTTGAGGTGGAATTTATTCAGATCATCAATGGACTTGGACGCGTTGTTCCATAGCTCTGCTCCATAAATGAGTCTTGGAATAACATAGAGAGTATATATTCTGTATCCTACAGCTGGGTTAAGTCCTCTGTATCCATGCATGCCAGCACTAAGGAGGCTGTACATTGTAGCTCTTGCCATCTGGATACTCATTCTTACACGGTCCTTGTTTATACTTGCAGTCGTGCCCTGTAATACTCCAAGATGAGTTACCTGTCAAACATCCCAACGGCATCATTACCAAGAAATATCTGGGAGGATGATCTGACCTTTTGGTGATAAGTCATGAGTACACTCTTGGGTTAATACAGTATCTGTTATGGCAGACATATTCATGTACACTGTCCAGCAGTTCCTGGGCTCTCTCCTTGCTGTCAGTTAATAGGAGGACATCATCTGCCACAGTAGGGCAAGTCACAGAGGTATCACCAACATTCAGTCCATATGCCGCCTCTTACAGGGCAATCAGCAGGTCATTGATTAAGACCTTGTATAACAGGGGCGACCCCTTGCCACCTTGACGAACTCCTTGCCTGATAGGTATTTCACCTGACTTGAATCCTCCCCAATCAACAACAGCTTTATTGTATACCATTGGTTGAGAATGAGCCAGATGTCAGCAGGAATTGGAAGAAGGGCTAACTTTCTCAGTAGTCCAACATTCCAAACTACATCAAATGCTTTCTCTGCGTCTAGAAAGGTAGCAACAGTCTGTTGTTTCTTACTGCTCCTGTTAATGGCTTCACTCAAGATTAGGCTGGCACCAAGTATTGCAGTCTGCGAGGTGAATCCAAACTGCATACTCGACTGCTGATCCCTAAACACATCACTTATTCTTGAAGTGATGATATCTTCAAATACTTTCCCCATGGTCTTTTTGTGGTCTTCCTGCCTGTTTCCACTGGTAGAATGCCATCTTAGAGACACTGCGAAGGTGTACAGTAGTGGAAGAGACCTGCTTCAGACCACTGATATTAGGCTTAGAATATGGCATGTGGGTCTTGGCCGCATCATTCAGAGTAGTATGGAGTGAGTTGAGTGCAAGATCAATCCCAGTAGAAGAGTCAACATTTACTGCTGATAAGTTCATCTGGACATCTCTACTGTACATACTAGCTCTAGCGTTGACCCATCTTAGTCTGGGCACTCTCTTGGTACGTTGCTTGGGGGATCGTTTGAAAGACATATCCACTTCAGCTGCCACTGGGACATGGTCAGATGTACATGTATTCACTGGTGCAATGACGTTATCCACATTCATAACCTTAATGTTGTGAAGGTGACAGGTGTTATTCTTTCCTTGAATAAAGTAATCAATGGTTGACTCATCTATACCATTTGAGTGGTAAAATGTTGGTGTTGTAGGGTAATCAAATAGAAGGGTCCATTGGTGTAGTGTGCAGATCTCGCGTAGAATACGATCATGACTATTTGGAGGCTCTCTGTGCAGTGAGGAATTTAAGTCACCACAGATAATTATGTCACATGTGGATTCCTGATCATTTGTTACTGCAGCAATGAGATCCCGGGATGAGATCTAGGGTCTCCCTCAGCTCAGCCTCAGAGTCAGATTTTCCTCTGGAAAGAAGATATGCATTAATAATGCAGACATCGCTTGTTGTAGTAAGAATACGAATGGCACATACCCTAGGCGTTCCTGGAAGGCATACTGGCGTGATCTTCATAGAGATGTTTTCAAGACGATTGTGCCAGATAAGAGCTGTGCCACTATAACCTCTGGATCTATGGGTTGGTAGTGATTGGTCAACAGAGTCGAAGCAAACTACATGAGCCGTGACATCACCCAGGGCTTCCAAATTTCTCTTGGCTTCATATTCATAAAAATAATAATAATAATAATAATGCACTTATAATGCGCCATCTATCTAGACAAGCCTATTCCGAGGCGCGAACATTAACACATAAATTGACAAACATGATATACACTACATGAATAACATAATATTCATGTAACCAGTGTTCCTGCACAGCGACTATGTCCGCTCTTCCGCTTGAGAGAATCGAGGTGAACATTTGGCAAGATTTGTTAAGTTCAAAGTCATGATTTTAAGAAATTGGAAAAAGGTCAAAACAATTTGATCATCAAATAGGGAGGAGAAAACGTTCATTGGCAAGAGTGAGGTACTTGATCATCTAAATAATCCATACTTTAAAAAAGATCAACCAAAAACGGGAAAAAATCACTTACTGCAAATGCAGTAAGACTCATATTCTACAACATGGTAAACAAAAACATTTTCCATATGCTAGGATAGGCTGGGGCGAAATACATGTAGAAGACCACTGCAGCCATTACGGTTTGACAGTTCTTCCTATACAACACATGTATACTCATATTATGCTAAAGTTAGCATATGACTTCCTAATTCAACACACTTGACAGAGTAAGTTGGCGTCAAACATTGTCAAAATGATGCAAATTATGCATACAAAATCTCTGATTTTTCAAGTCCAAATGTTTATTACTTTTTTAGAGAAACAAATTGCCATTGCCAATGCCATTAATATTGCTCCTGTCAGACACCGATGTACCCAACTTGAAAAATAAATTGAAAATCGGGTAGGCAAATTTTTGGCCGTTGCGGTGAAGGGTCATGATACCAAGCTAGATACGCTCAACTCCATTGAACCTAGTGATGCTTGCCCCTACTCCTGCTCCTAACTATGAGTTTTACTATGTCAAACTCATAGAAACACACATACAGTGTGTCTCAATAAAAATTGTGCAAGTTTAAAAGCGCCCTTTGTGGCGAAACCAAAAGCCAATATCTAGAACTGTGTCACTCAAGTGTTACTATTTTGGTGTCCTAAAACAGGACATTTCTTACATGAAAAAGGGGCAGGATAAATATCATGGTTACCGGTTCATCCAAAAGTATCAGGTTTGTTAGATCTCAAATTATACACTAAATTTTATCAAACCAAATGGACAAAAATTGATATAGATTTAAACAGCTTTTAAATGACTTACATGTATCTTTTTTATCATGTTGTCACATCAAGTGTTTTGTGAATTTATCTTTCAGGAACTCCAGGACTTGAAACGTGACCCACCAGCACAATGTTCAGCAGGACCAGTAGACGACCATGATAGTGAGTACATGATAGGTCTTTGTATCTTCATTTACACATTGCACAGGAGAAGAGAATATAATTGTGTGTATTCCATCATGTATTGCATCTTATGGGATTGTTTCTATAGGAAATCATGAGTAGTTAGGGATAAAATGCCCATAAATCAAATTTAATTGTTGTAATCTTGCATTTTGGGTATGTTTCATCGCTAACTACTCACATGACTTGCTTAACAAAATTTCCCACAGGAAGCAATGCATTATTGGATACTAACGTTGTTATCTTCTCTTGCACAGAAGGATACTCAATTTTGGATTTTACAAAAATGTGTGCCTCTGACATACAAGTACCACCAGTCACTTTTGTGTGTGCCTTGCGCTGTCCACAGCATATATCTCAAGGCCAACGAAACTTGATGAAATGAAGCAGATATATTCATTGTGAAACTTTTTGGTACAGGTGATAAAATTCATTTATGGTCAAAATGTCATTTAAAGCCAAATACCAAAAATGTTCAGAAAGCCGAACAGAGGACATTTCAAGGTCTCTTTTTAACTTGTGAATCCTTGGAAATACATTGACTAAACTTGGACCATTGATAGCCTTTGAGTCAAGGTCAAAAGGCCAATTGAGTTCAAGTAACAAAGATGTTCAGAAAGTCCACATAGGGTCACCTGAGTTCATTCAAGGCCACTGCCATAACTTCTGAACCCTTGACCCCAGAGGACCCATCATAGACCAAGCTCCTATTCCAAGCTCATGTATAGCATTTAGTTCAAGGTGTGTCTAGGTAGTGGCTAAAATTAAGGTCATCACAAGGTAGTTTGATGTCCAATCTCAAAAATAATCGACCAGATGTCAACCATCTGGTCATTTCAAGGCCTTGGTCATTTTAAGGTCACTGTAGAGCATTGTCCCTATTACACTGACCAAACTTGGACTATGGATATCCCTTGCCAAAGATCAGTCACGGTCATTTGAAGTCAAATTCATGCTTTGTATTAAATAGAAAGAGTAGGCCCTATTGAAAAGGCTTTAAATCTTTCACTCCGGCAAGCCGCTCACAGCGGCTCTCAAATGCGTGCACAATTGGCCGCAATTTCTTATTCTACGCAATTGTTTCAAATTGCTCTAAAATAAAACTACAAGCTCAAATTGGTTGAAAATTCGCCAGCAAGCAGTTGAAACAAATGGCTATCTAGCTCTATCACTTTTATTAGCAAAGAGAGTAACCCTGGCGCCTGGGGGGGGGGGGTCTGTCATTATTGAAAGGGGGTATCAGACGTGACCAAGGACTTCCAAACAGCACCCTAAACAAGTATTTACATATTATCAAAAATTACACCCTAAGTATAAAGTATGATTGGTGAAAATTTACTACCCTAAGCAAGTAATCATTTGTGTTAACCCCCTAAGCAAGTTAACACCATAACCCTAAACGAGTGGTATCATTTTGCTTTCCTTGCGTGAAGACTTTACAACTTCTTTATGTTAACCATATTCCTAACCTATGGAGGATAATAACCGATAATAATTACTCAAAAGACAGTAATTATCTTGTTTTGGCCCGGTATCCCATCTATAGGGATAATTCTTGTTGATGTTGGTGAAATTAAAATACAGGGTAGCAGGGATGCTTGAGAAAATTTGAGACGCTGCATGTGGATTTCCTTGGGACTTAAGCAACCTGTTAAGAGCAAAGGTTGATTGAACCCTAATTGCGTAAGCTGAATTTTTGGAGACCATAAAAGCGCAACTCATCAGTTTCAAAAATATACCCTTTTTGGTTTTTTTTAGAGCTTTTAGACCCTATTCGCGTTACGTACGTAATATGCCTGATCCTAAAAAACACCCTTTTTACGTGAATTCTTGGTCACGCCTGATATCCTCATGTCAATGATGACAGA
The DNA here is from genome assembly GCA_000969725.1 of Ophiothrix spiculata. Lineage (NCBI taxonomy): Eukaryota > Metazoa > Echinodermata > Ophiuroidea > Amphilepidida > Ophiotrichidae > Ophiothrix > Ophiothrix spiculata. The sequence goes on from JXSR01S037535.1 coordinate 20,623, forward strand.
CCCCCCCCCCAGGCCTGGCACACTACAATTATCATATGCTATCACTTTATGAGGTGTCTGTGAGCCGCTCTGATCGGCTTGCCGTCCAAATAGGAGAGATTGTTAAAATTTTATTCCGGAGTGAAAGAGTTAAAATGGGACATAATTTTTGAAATTTGGCCATCAAGTACTGAAAAGCATGAAAATTTCGCTAGCATTTTAATTTCGCTAATTTCGCTAGTATCACAATTCGCTAAATTAAAATGCCGCTAAACTAATTGTTAACATAGCATTGAATAGCAAGGTGATTCAAATTAGTGAAATTAAAATGCACCCAAAAAGTGAGGGTTTCCAAATTCGCTAAATTTTAATGCCGTGAAATTAAAATGCTTTACAGTATTGAAGTAACAATGAAAAAAAAAACCCACAATTTTTTTTAATGTACAAGATTAATTTGTGTTTATCTCTAACCATACTTACGAGCAAAGATCATGTAGGCCTACCATTCGATATGACATGTCACATTTATGCTTTTGCCATTGGCAATATTTTGGTTTATCAATAATGATGATTTGTCTTTAAATTTTGAATGTAAATCAATAATATAAAATGCAAGGTTTGATCAAATTTTCATTACGGAATGTCAAAAGAACTTGGTAATTTGTGGCAGAGTTGTTCCCAAGAATATTGTTCATTGGTACTGGTTGTCTGTCGGCCATTAATGACAGTTGGTAAGACTTAATCTACAGAAAACAAACACGCTAGCCACATGCATATTTAAACCTTTGGCTTTGAATGTTCTTTTATTACAGTGTTCAAATGGGCAGCTACAATAATGGGTCCAGTAAGTACATTTCTATCTTTATTTGTATATTTATTACTAATTGTAAGCTATAAAAATCTGGAATATGACTCAAGAACAACATGCACATTTTTTATGTTGTTTTAACCCCACTAATCAAAAGTCCTCCAACGCATGCAAAGCTTAAGTCCAAATACATAGCAATCAATGATTTTGCAATCGTCAGAGTTTGATATCTAAACACGAAATGCCTCGCCAGTTGGTTGAAATTTTGTGACCTATTCCAACCTAAAGCATATTTAAGCATTTAGGAGTAAATACACTTTGTTTACTCTGTAAATCTTGAAGAAAAACAAACAAACTGTACCAAGCATTGATCCTATTGGTTTATGTGCGTTAATCGGATGCTTGTTACAAAGCTTAAGATTTACAGAGTATAGTCAATATTGGATTTGGAGTCTGTGGATTACTAGACATTGTCAAGGAGCTCAACACCATAAGGTCATTGTTTTGATGTTGTGCCCATCATAGACAATCATTAAACCTCGCTCAATTTTCAAGACCCAATGTGAGAATTGTTTTCACAATATGACTAAAAAAAGTCAGGTCAAAAAGTGTGCGAAAATGTGCAACTCCTTGTTAACCCTCTTCTTAGCAAACACTGATTGATGATTACATGCGATCTTTTTAAAGTCGATACGATTCTAGAGAGGACAGAAGTCTAGGGGTTCATCAGAGTCTATAATAATTGTACTGGTGACAGGGAAGTTACTTTAATGCATTATTAACACAAATTTTACTTGAATAAGGCGTAAAAAAAAAAATGATGTGTTGCCCTCACCCGCCCGGTCGTAAATTTCGAAATTCTACGACCGGCATTTTTATTTTTATTTTTTATTTTGTACACGCTTGAGACGCTGCATGTGGATTTCCTTGGGACTTA
>JXSR01S037535.1:42390-55803 GCA_000969725.1 Ophiothrix spiculata
TTTACTTTCCCTGAAGCAGATTTTAAGCTTTAAAATCTCTTAAAAACAATGCATGTTAAAGTCATATGATGACATAGCAAGGTCATTTCTGAAATATTTCTGACATTACACCCAAAGATTTGTTAATTTTACACATTTATTGTGAGTTTCTGTGCTAGAAACAGTAAATTTAATAGAAAAAATTTAAAAAAAAAATCCCTACCCAATATTTGCCAGATTTTGGGTCGGTCGGAAAAGGGCACCACAACAATTTTTTTCTAAGCCTATGAATGCTCATAAATTACACGTTAATGCAAGTTTTCTGGATATCGTGCTTTGAAGAACTCCAACTTGAAACAGGTATCAATCTGAAGATGAAGACATGTTCTTTTTTAATCTGCAATAAAACAAAACCGACTAGTGTCAACTTTATTGCAGGTTTATGATGGACAGTCACATCTAGAAACAAATGATCAAACCATGCAAGTGGAATGATTCATATAGTTGTTAAAACTAATACAAAGTTTAGGTACATGTGACCATCCACCACAAACCTGCAATCAATTTGGCCCCTGGCAAATTTGTTTATGGCATATTCAGGAAGAACACATCTTCAACTTGAAATCATGACTGGAAGTATGACATGTCAAAATACATAAAACTGTGAAAACTTGCTTCAAAGGTTTCAATTTATGCTCTTACTAATTCAAATTAATATCTAGAAAATGTTAGTTTTCAAATATAAAATGAAAACTGGTGTTCTGCAAGGAGTTTAAGAAAGGCATGAACATTTCAAGACCACAAAAGAAATAATAATTTTGTAAGAACACGATTTTTATAGGTATTTTATACTGTAGTGAGATATGGAAAATGATGACTTACACAGGTTCTTGATGAATGGCCACATATTTATATATATTATTATCATTCTACAATTTTCCCATAAATCACCAAATCTCTAGAGGGTAAAATGTTGGGGTGTTGAAGCTACAGAATATTCTTTTGTTATCCCCACTCTCCCAAAATTTGCAACAATCATTCCAATAGAGCAGATTATATTTTTGTAACATCTAAACCCATTAGATGGCTAATAATAAAATCAAAGAAACAAGGGAACAGCTTCAATTTAATCAAACAATTTGTCTAGTAGATCATGATGGCATTTTCTCACACATTTTCAAAAACCTTATCTGCCAATTTCCCCCGCTCCTACGCCAATGGTGCCCCTTATAGCAATGATCTGGATGTTTGTGGTGAACTCAGGAGGCATTTAATGTTCAGTAATATTTGTGAGATGACTACAGTTAATCAAAGAGATCTACCAATCCACTCGTCCAATTCAACTACTGATTTTCTGAATGTATATCGCCTTCACCGCTGCTATATATTATATACGGTTTAAACTACTTTGACAATATGGTTCAGTTTTAGAATATGATGGTTTAACAAAAATCCTGGAGTGAGGATATTGATTAATTTAAAGGATTTGTCAGGCGGCAAATAGTTGAATTGGACGAGTGAATACAGTATTTTTAATAAAGAAATAAATTACCTATGTAACATTGCATTGAGTACCCGTGAACTTTGACCTAGGTCAGCATCTGTTTCATGTAACTGTAAAGAATGAAGGAAATAGCAACGTCAATTAGCAAATGTGGTTTATACACTTACGCCTGCATTCCGTAAAGTGTTTAGCTAAACCACTGTTTTACAATTTCTCGTCAACAGCACGGCTCATTGAGTTGTTCCTTGTAAAAGCTGCAAAGGTATGTGCTATTCCTCGTCAGTTGATGTTCAGTTAAAACCGTGGTTTAGCTAAACACCTTTTTGGAATATGGGCCTTAATGTTGTGATTTTTTTGACATTTCTATGGTTTGATAAACAACTGCAATCCAGCACAACAGGGGAGTATTAAGACAAAGAAGTGGCAATTTTTTGAGACAAGATGAGACAGGAATGATGATGATCGGTTGTAGGAGGGGTATCATAAAGTTTTAAAAGTTCACCTGAAATAACTACAGGTAGGATCATAACTTTATTATGCGACACTTAAAGCACCTTTGCATAATCACTGTGCAAAGTAGCAAGATCTCCCACTTAAAACTGACCGTCAACAGACCATCATTGTAGCTTATCTTGTTTTGCGAAAAAATCCACTTCGTATTAAGCTGAAAATCAACATATTAAGGTTGGCAGTGTTTTATTTTGACGACCATTTGTTGACCAATGTTCATAAATTTGGTATCAATTAAAGAGACCCTGACCTACTACATGGTATCAAACAACTAAACTTTAGGGTAGTCATCATAGATTTACTGGGCTGTAACCCTTCCAATGCAGGGATTTAATCATGTCACATATATCTCAATTTTCTCTATGCAGATTATGTGGCTGATGGGGTGGGTACCTAAAGTCTATCGCCACTTGTAAAGAAAGTATAACTAACGTCTATTGCCACTTGTAGAAAAAGTATAAATGCCTATGTTTTTTTTTTAACAATGTGCATAAGGACAAGTGACCAATCTAACAAAATTTCATTGATACAGTTCCTTCCCTTCTGGGTGATCTTTAAAACTTTTTGACACCCCATTGTATGTTCAAACTGTCTGTAACTCTGATGTCAGCTGTCCAAAAAAGATCACTGTAATAAAATAGTACAGTCTTCATATTACTAAATTCATGAGTTTGACATCTTTCAGGTGTTTTGTAAATAATAACTTGAAACAAAGAGCAGCTCAAACCTGTAGCCCATAATATTTTTAGCATTATTGTACTGTGCAAAATCATAATAGATGGATAGGGGAGATATCCGACTCTGCACAATAGCATTGAGATCAAAATGGGGGTAATTGGGATTTTGCCAATGATATTTTGCATCTTGTCGTAATTAATGCACAGATATTGAGATTTGCAAACATGCTTTGCATACAGTTTGGCATATCAAATAGCATTAGCTATTACAGTCGACACTGCTTAATAGGATCCTCTTAAAAGGGATTTTTGGTTAATTGACGTATTCAGTCAGGGAACCGTTTCTTTGTGTACAAAATTGACCTGTAAATAGGGACATTTCTTGTGATAAATGGGATACTTTTTGGCAAAATGCATGAATTTGATGAACATTTCCCTAAAATTATCATGACAAAGTAATTTTTATGCAAGTAAATTGCAAATACGGGACAAACCCCAAAACCTCAATCCCAAATTCTGTTGAATTCAAAAGGTTTCTAAAATTCTTTCACTGTGTCAGCTCATGAATTTAGTGTATATTTTGTGCCTAAAAAATCTCACTTTTGGCGATTTCTGTATTTTGCTTAATCGGGACAACTGGTTAATCGGGATATTTTTGCTACTCCCTAGGTGTCCTGATTAAGCGGTGTCAACTGTACTTGTCTGGTTTGTCGCTATGCACAACTGAGTCTCAGTGCCCAGAGTTATATTCTGGGAGCAGACCGTACCCTAATACCCACAATTTGAGTATCATTTAATGGCCCAGTGTATAAAGTCTGGTATCTCCACTCTATATCTATGATACAAATGGTTACATCAAAAATAACTCACCCTTGATCTTGATTTTTGTATTTTTTCTCTGTCCCTGTGAAGGTTGTCCAATATTTCTTGACCAAGTTCCTCTGAAGACAGATAAAGAATAGCAAATTACAGAACAGATTACCATTAACAGAGATGCCACTGATTTCATTGAAAAAAAAACCCATCAATTCTCAAAAGATACTCCAAAAAGGGCCGAAAATATATGAAAATATTTGAGATCATAAAAAACCTCAAATCATGGTGTGAGCTTCTAAAAAACCTGATTTCCGGTTAAAACCTGAAAAGTGGCATATCTGATTTAATTTCAAACTTTTGCTTTAAATTTTCCACAGATAGTACGAAGCTATTTCGTTAAATTTTGTTCATAAGCAGTGTTTTCTCACACAATGGTTGAAATTCAAGGTTCCAAATCATTATTAAAAGTTACCTCTCCCAGTTTCACTATTAAGCAAAATTATAATAAGAAGTTTTGCAAACGAATATTCTCTCCTTCGAAGGGGCAAAAAAAGGACATGCATGGTCTATCGGTTAGAAATTAAAGTACCCGACTCTTAAACACTGGGCATTGAGTGTCGTGGATTCGAATCCGGTGAGCGGCGTGTGTAGTGTCCTTGAGTAAGATACTTCCCCTCCTGTGCTCCTCTCCACACAGGTGTCAAGTGGGTACCAGGTAACATACTCCAATGAAGGTGTGGTGATCCCCTCATGGCAAATATAAAAAGAGTCTAGTCCAATTGCTTCAAAAGAGAGATGGACACTACCACCTGTGTAAATACAGGCCGTCCCCTTCACCTTTACTTTACCTACTTGGAAAAATAAAAAAACCCTCAAACAGGTATTTATGAACCTAGGGTCTTCAGATTATTACGATAGAGAAATATATTACACCAGCAAGCCCCATGTGGCTAAGTGCTTTAAAGTCCCCCGCCAGTGTTCCCCTTAAGGTTTTTGAGCTAGCGACAATTCGACCAATAATGACAAAGTTGCTTGCATCTAAATCTGGAGCTGAGGCTAAAAATTGGAAAATTAAGCAAGAAAAAAACTTTTTTCTGACACATTTTCTGAAAACTTTGAGCCAATATTCCCAGCTCCTGCGCCAAGGACGCATCATACCGCCTTAGCAGGAATGCTGTCCACCACCCACATTTTCTTGAAATTCAAGTAAAATCAAATATTTGTTAACTCCTTGGAATATTCATTTGCATAAGGTTGAATGAACCCCTCCATTGACCCCAAAAGAGTCTATTCACTGTCACACAGATGAATTACCAAGTGTTTAATTTAATATTACCACCTATTCTTATGCACAATGAAAATTTATTGGACAATGAAAACAAAATCCAGAGTAAGGACTGCATTTACAAACAATAAGGCCATGCATCCTGGTTTTCTGTTTGCATTGTCCAATAAATTTTAGATTTGACAGTAGTATGACCAACCTGTTTCGACCGTCATTCTGTAACCAGCCTCTAACCTCCGTGTTGACCTGTCTAATCTTTCTGTGTTGTCTAGTAGCCTTGTCCTCTGAAAGATCCAACATTTAAGCAGTCAAGATGGTTAAGCAGTAAGGTGCTTGCTTATGGTGCGGAAGGTCCCGAGTCCAAACCCCGGAGGTGCTAAAAGTTGAGTATGTTTGACATTCCCTTGGATATGAAACTAATTGCTAATTATCTTGTGAAAACCTATAATACACTCAGGGAGCTAACCTGGGATGCGATGGTTCATATGTAGGCTGCTCAAGGTTTAGTGCTCTAAAATGGAATTGAACTTACTTGGGCCATAGTGATCAGCCCATACCTGCAAAATGTGAGGCAGTGTGGAATTACAAATAAGGGAGGCTTAGCCCACTTTAAAGACCCCTGTATTTAACAGCAGGTGATTTAGGCTTCTTCCATAGACGCAGGAGCAGACATCCGGACATTTTGTTTGTCCAAATAGCGCAGTGAAAACAATTGCTGACTTCCCATTCAACTCAATGGAGAAAATGCCGACTCGCGGAACGTGATTGATTTTAGCAAATTTAAAAAATATTTCGATTCAAAAATCATGAGATGTGTAGTATTCAAACCACAACAAAATGACAAACAGCTCATCATTTCACAGATTTCCTTCTCGTTAAAAAGAAAGAAAACGAAGGAATGACAGTTATAAGATCATTGTGCTGCGTATGACGTTGGTCTGCTTTCTGCTATTGATAACAAGAAAGCTCATCATTTCCACCACATACTCCAAAACTGGTTGAATGTTTGGATGTATCTATGAAAAAGAGGGATCATTGCCTTCTTGGTTTCCAAATTATGTCACAACCAAATATGACAACAATTTTACAACTTGATCTTATATGACCTTTGACTTCGGTATGCGAACCCTGCCTTCATCGAAAAATGAAGGTTACCATATTGCTTTCACTTTTCAACTGAACCTTTTTAAAACCAGGAGGTTAAAAAGGCTCAAAACACCGAAACCAGATTAAATTCCCTAAGCAAGAATACTGATTGTCCAAGGTATCCATATACATTTCTAAAATGTTAAGGACATTACACTGTTACAGGGAACCAGGCAGGACTGGACAGTAGCACCCAACCGACAGCCAATGACCGGTAACTTTGGTGTTGGGTGGGTAATCACTGACAGCTACCTGCCTGACATGGCGGGTAAATTTTTTGTATAGGCCTTTGTTTTGAGTCCATTTTGAGTAAAAACAACATCTAACGATCTCCGTTTCTCCATATGTCTAATTTGGTTTTGGTAGGAGCATGCCACTGGTGATTTTAACTGCCATCCATACAAATACAAAATCTTGATTTAAATTTATACAAAAATAGCAACTTTTTGCGAAAAACACAAAAATGTTCCTCTTTTGTGTGAAAAATGTCCAAATTTGCGCCACTATAGTAGCAAATTTTGACTTTATTAGAAGTTAGTGTCTTTTTTTAATTGTTAAAATTCAGGCAGGTAAATTTCTTGTCAGAAGGGCAACTTTGGAAAGTTACCTGCCCGACTGGCAAGTAAGAAAAAATACCAATATAAGGCCCTTGAACCAGGCATCATACCATGGAAATAATCTTACCTGATCCTCTGACCCTCTGGCGTCATCCATCCCAAATAGCTCGTCTCTAGCACCATCTAGGTCACGGAATGCAATTTTGGCTTTTCTCTGAAATAAAGAGAAAGAATCCGCTCTAAAAATAAATGGAAAAGTAAGTCATTCATTTTGTCTAAATGCAGTAACTTTATTATTATCAATGTCAATCTAAAAAGATACCAAATATTCGATCTTCCATTACCATAAAAATGGCCGATTGCCTGGACCATATACAAATACACCACACACACTTTTTGATATGTACCTATATAGTTTATTATTCAATGCTCGTTATCACTGTGTAACCGTACAGAACATTTTTAGGTTACAAGTTTTCCAACAAATGTGCAGTTATGTATTTAAACTCCATTTTTGAATGAAAAAAGAAGTATACAGTATATTAGCACGCCATATTTTCAAATGTGGTGAATGCAATTCCTCTTGAGTTGTTTAGACCTATATATGTAAAATATAAAATCTGGGGGAAAAATGACGAAAATGATGAACGGTTCTCGAGATATGGCTGGTTGAAGGTTTTGTGCGCAAACACTTTTGACCGTCAGTGTATGTACTTATTGATTCAGTTGTCTCACATGGATTTGAAACCAGAATTCAGTGTATTTCTGGTGAGGTGTCTTACCTCCTGGATATTACTAAGTACTGTTGTATGTAACTATTTTAACAATTGAGACTTTCTGACTCACCAGGTCTTTTTCTAATCTGCTTAATTCTGTTTGGTAACTCTTTAACCTGGTACTGTATTTTTGTCTGTCTTTGGCGGGGATACTGCAAACCTCCAACTCCATTTGCTCCAACTTTTGAAAAAAAAAAATAATACACAGATCTATTAGTCTACCAAACCAAGCTAAAGGTAAAAGCTTGTTCATCATGCAATTGGTTATTGTGATCAATACTTTGATTGTTTGGCATGACCCTACGTAATTATATATTTATTAATCAAGATTCAAAATATGCAAACATAATGCAAAAGTCATGTCATAATGAATCAATATAGCTTAAATTGCCAATACTGACATTCTGGCTAGCTTTCAGTGATTCATCTTGCTAGTTGTTGCTAAGAAGACCCTGGGCTGCTTTTGAAACAACCCATATTGGTCTAAATAGATTCAGAAGGATAGTGTAGATAAATTAGTTCCCAATACATGCAGGTAGTACTCACATTTTGTGGAGCTATGATGTTTAGAGACCGACACTGCTGGTCTCTTGATCACATATTATGGCTTCTGTGACGACATCCAGTTCCAGTGTTTCTGATTGGATCTTTGATGATGTGGTCTTATTAAGTGATTAAGATACATGTATACTGGAAAACTACCCATACCGCTCAGTACTTGAACTCACATCATTCTCTGCAGCACAAATTCTCGGTTGTAAGGACACTCATGGACAGAGCTAATCACATAGTCATTGACCCCATGATAAACAGCAGGTCAAATACATATCTAAGGCGTTCCAAAAATGCAATTATCTTAAATGAGCCGTTAAAATATATAAACATTAAAGAGAAAACCATCAGTATCCCTTCAAATGGCATGGTCGTCCACCCTTGCATATCCAGAGTTTCCGAGAAACTCCAATGATACATACTAGGAGCACATTTCCAACGTGTTCACGTTACATATGACTATCAGAAAGCAGCTTGTACACCCCAAGGATAAAATAATCCACAAAATACTACTGGTTGTGTACGTGTACGAAATTTCTTAAAAGAACTGCACATTCACATTTTATTTTTGAAACAGGTAGACTACTTAGCACTCGCATTGGAGAACATCACAAAGAAGTAAAGAAAATTACAAAAAAAATCACACTAGAGCCATAATACTGGATATTTTTATTATAGACCCCATATCAGAACAACACAAATCAGCCATTTCTGACCATGCAGCGGCTACCAATCATGTCATCGACTGGGACAATCCACAATTTTTACACAAAGAGAGTGACCGCTTCCCCAGATGGATCAGGAAATCCATCTGGATCTATACTTTGATCAACACCAAATAGGCGGGCCTCTTCACATCGTGAATTGATACAGATAAGTACGTGCATAGCAGGACACATCACAACTGCAAGAGACGCATTGCGTGTTGCACGTCCGGCTAGCGCATCAGTATTTATGGCGCGTGTATAACTGGGATTATGTTTACTTGCAGATGAAGAAAAGCCTCATAATTCCCGCCTATTTAGTGTTGATTAAAGTATATAGACGAGGTTCCCAAGCCATGAACAATGGGGGTGGGGGAGGTGCTGTTTATAATCTTAAAGGAACTGGCCTAGATCCTGTCCGCTGATTTTCTGATTATATATTTTTTTCACATGTATCGATAGTACATGATTATACCAACATATCCTACTAGTAGTTTCCGCTAAATTTGTGTAACAGAGGAGAAAAATGAAATTATTTTCTAGCTGTATTTTTTGTCGCCGGCGACAAAAAATGGTTGAAAAAGTGTTTCTAGTTTCAAATCTTAAAAGATCTTGTTTCTACACCTGTGATGGGTAAACAAAATTATTTTTGATAAAATTGTTTCTCTTTTGATATGCATTAACTTATCTCCAAGAGCTTCATTTGATCTTTTATCTGGTAAATCCAGACTGAGGTTCAAATTTAGGATTTAGAAAACACTGGATAGTCACACCACCATCACAGATAGACATATTTGATAGATTTCTTTATACATTTTAATACTTTTTTAGATTTTACTACACTTTTAAGCTTTATTTAAAGCATTTCCATAAGTTTTTAAATCTAAGTGGCTAGTCCCTTTAATCAAGTATACAACCAAATCATCTGAGATCCAATTAGAAACACAGGAACTGGATGACGTCACAGAAGCCATCATATGTGATCAAGAGACCAGCAGTGTCGGTCTCAAAACATCATAGCTCCACAAAATGTGTGTACTACCTGCATATGTTATGAGAACTTTTTTATCTAATCCACCTTGGAGTGAAACTGGAACAGATTTGGCGCATTTATCATAGTCTTTTTCATGTGAAGTCAATTTCTGTTCCATAGGGGTAGACTTTTCACAGGGCTTTTCTGGCCTTCCAGCCTACTCCTCCACTAGTTTTGTTTTTTATTTAATGTGTTTTGATGTACTCTTGTGTGTTTTTTAATGGAAATAAAGTTGATACTTTATTAATGTCCTTTCTTAAATCTCATTGCAGGAAATGTGTGAGAAATGTGTGTCCCTCTAAAGCTTAAGCAAAGTTTCTGCCATGGACCTTACAGCTGTCTTTCATGTAAATATTACCAATATTTGTAGCATCAGGGTATAATATGATGTGATATTCCACCCACAAATAATGTCCTATAAGCACGTCTTTGGAACCTCTCTCGACTCCTGATCAGCACAATGTTTCAGGATAAGAGGATAGTGCTTTTGATGTGTGAGTCATGTCCAAATATTACATTGTTGATGTAGCTGTGTGAAATTTGTTAACTTGATGGGTTCATTTTCAAAAATGGTGCAAATTTTCACAGAACATTTTTAGTATAAATTTTTCGACAAGACAAACCTTAACCAATTTTTAAATTTAAAAGACATGGACTATATATTTGGGTGTACTTTTTTTCTGAGCACTAACCCTTGCCAATATTGTTGAACACGTACTCTGGCAACTAAATGGTAATTTGACTGAGAATGCGACTATCGAGCCATTCAAGCGTTGTTCTTTGCTTACGCACAATTTGACGGCAAAATGTAAGATGTGTATTGTGTTGTAGTCAAGTAATAGTAGCGCGCGACAGATCGCGCGGCGGAGTCACCATGCACTCGCGCAGCGTCGGTCTAGGCTTGGCGCCCATGTGGCGCAATCCCCTAACTTACCCCAATTTTTAGGGTGCAAATAGACAAGTTTCCTATCTGGACTTTCTTTAATCTATGGTTGGACATTTTTTTGCGCCCTAGGAAAAAAGAACAGAATGTCTGGTTATACCATTGGCTGACCTCCTCCCTATCCAGACCTCTATCCACTTACCAATTCCTGGGCTTCATCAATCTGCCTTTCTGCTGCATTGGTAAAAGACTGCTTCTCTCCTGAAATGGATCACACAAATACACAGCGTGAAAACAAACATTCTTTTACATAATTTATTTCATGTTTATCTTGCACAATTATGTCCACCAATTTGCTAATTAAAGAGCATTGCAATGCTGATAGCCTGACGGGGGCTAAAAATCACAATTTGGGGAAAAAACGATTAAAAAACATTGTTTTAAGATCCACAGTTAGATGTAATAGATGAACTGATAAAGAATATTTTATCAATTGATTTACTCACTGGATCTCAAAAATAATAACCAGACTAGATGATGTGACAAAAGCCTATAGATAGAAATAGAATGAACAGAGTAAAACAATGACACGGGAAATCTTGCTCGAGATACTCATGCCAAGCTGTATAGGACAACCTTTCACTCTGACCTATCACATAATGGTAACTTGAGCTTTTAAATGAAAAATACTAAATGGTATTTGAAAAAACAGAAATTAGTTCTTCCATATTCATGAAAGGAACCTTTTCGAAAGTTATGAAAATCGTGCTGTACGAAACAGAGAAGTCAAACAATCTTGGCAATGCATGATTTTGAAAGCCTGAAAATTGGTACATTTTTTAGTAATAAGTGTTTACTCTCATGTTTTACTGTTTTTTTTTCTTTGTGTCTTTGTGTCCAAACATGCTTGACTATTCAGTATCATTGTTATTATGTAACTTCCCTAGTAACTGGTTTCAAGTTCACACACATCCTCTGACAACGGTTAGTACAATACATTTGCATGGTGATCATTCCGATCATGGTTCAAAACTAGAAAGTGTGAACCAGTTGTCTGGTTGATAATCGGACTACACTTAACACTTTGAGACTGAATATACTATTAAATATACCGCTGATCAAGTTCGCTATGATACACCAAATTGGACTCTACTAGCCTTCTTTGAAGCAAGGTAATTCACTCTGACTTGATGCTCAATATTGCCAGATCATTAGGCCACCCTTGTGTTATGGCAAACGTTGGAAGTTTTTGATCAGACTTAGCTTACTGACTGATCGTTGCAGGAATAGAACAGGAGATTCGAAGAGGAATCCTGCAGGAAGAAGCGCCTCAAAAATGTTTTGTTCTCTCTACTTTAAAATCATGTCTCAATAAGAACCAATTCATAAAGGGAGCTCTCCTTATTGATTTTTAACTGCTTCACTGTATGTGGTTGTACTGGCTTCTATGGGATTATTGACTTCTAAATGCAAACTACTTGAAAAGCATGGGTTACACACTGATTCATTGTTGTGAAGTACTGCTCCTTCCTGGGTCTTATCTGGGAGCGCTCACTGACCAAGGAATCCTGCAGGATTCCTGGGGGAAGGAGCACTTTATAATTCTGAAAAGAACCCCTAGATGTTGTGTTTGTCAATCGCAAGAGAAGAAGATTTCTATTTGAGGTACATATATAGGATTTAGAAAACACAGGATAGTCACACCACCATCACATATATACATGTGTATTGCTAATGAATTCTCTTTCAATTTGAGCCATTCCTGTGTAAATTTGTGTACTTTTGTGGATTTTACTACACTTTTAACCTTTATTTTGAGCATTTCCATAAGTTTTTAACTCAAGTGGAATCTAGGCTAGTCACTTTAATTTCGCGAGGTGTTTAATTTTGGGAGAGAAAAGATAAGATTTTCGGGAAATTAAATCCTAGTGAAAATATTGTCCAAGTTCATGTTTTGTTTACCGGTATTAAAAAAAATGGCAGCTCATCCACCTCAAAACTAGGGCCTAGGCTAGCCTGAACACAGGTACATTTGTATTCCGATCAATAGGCCTGAGAGAATCGAGACGAACATTTGGCAAGATTTGCTAAGTTCAAAGTCATGATTTCAAGAAGAAATTGGAAAAAAGGTCAAAACAATTTGACCATCAAATAGGGTACGGTAGCGAAAACGTTCATTGACAAGAATGAGGTACTTTAGTTCCAATAATTGTAACTCAGGACCAAGTGTCCAGAGTTACAAGGAATATGTGGAGTTACATTGCCGTTTAAGCTTTCTAAGTTTTGACATGAAATAATTAAGAAATTAAAACCCCAAAAAAATTTCTCTCAACACAGACAACATCTTTAAATAGTGTAGAATCATTACAAAACTAATTTAAATCCAAAGATGAAATTTATTATCCAAAATCTGGACATAAACAAAGTTGAGGTTGTCAAATTCGGAAACCCAATGTTGCAGCTTACAAGGTAAGTTTTGGCCTCAAAATCACACATTGTGATTCTAAATGTTGACAAATTACCTATCATGAGATGCACAAGACTCTCAAGAAGCATATTAATCATAACATTTGTAAGCAACTTCAATATTTTGGCTGAATTTGCGGTGTGGACTTAGCCTCAAGATGCTCTGTATACACATGCTTAAATGGCAGTTTTGCTACATAGTATTTCCCATGACTTGACACTAAGTCAAGTCATGGTGCCAGGACTAGAGGTACTTATGATCATCTAAATAATCCATACTTTAAAAAAGATCTACCAAAAATGGGAAAAATCGCTATCTGCAAAAGCAGTAAGAATCTTATTCTACAACGTGGTAAACAAAAGCATTTGCATACGCCAGCCTTATACCCGTATGTTATTACTAATGAAAATCCATGTGCAAGGCAAGACCCTCATATTTTTCATTGTTTACATCAATTTTCTCAGATTTATGACGACTTACCTAAGCCATAATGAACTGCAAGCATCCTCATTTGAACAATTAAT